>JAZGTJ010016416.1:0-12694 GCA_036877575.1 Botia almorhae
TGCATATAAAAAGTCTTTAAAGTGACAGAGAGGGTGTGTATTGTAACAACTAATTTTGGTGCAAGTAAATTTGACAAAAATTAAATGTTTATTTCAGGGAAAATAATAAGATGCTTTTCATAGATATTAAACCTTCATATGATTGGTATGCTGATAAATTTGCCCAGTTGAAGTGGATAAGCAGAAAACATAATAGTTACCAATGTGTAACAAAGCGTAACAATGTTAACTTTTTCCTCAGATGCCCATCAACACCTCCAATGCATTGACTCTGGCACATCAGGTGCGTTCATACACACTGGAAGCCGCTGGTTTCACAGACACGGTAGATGTTCTGTATGTGGCTCAGATGATGCATAAATTCATGGACTATGTCGTAGAACTGCGAGAGGTTAGTAGAATTTGACATTTAGTGAATATGCAGAGCATACATGTTGTGTAGCGTGTTAGTGTCCTCATGTGTTTGCACCCCTCTTTCACCCAGCTGTCAGAGGTGTTGGTGGAAATGGGCAGTAACCTGATGCAGGTAGATGATCAGATTCTGGCCCGAGCCCAGAGAGAGGAAAGAGCCTGCAGTTCGATTGTGCATTCTCTGGAGACTCTTGCTTGGCCACAGCTGCACTCTCATGCACAGGATCTTTCTGTTGTAGGTTTTTAAAGCTGCAATCTGTAACTTTTTTGTTACAAATGAACAAAATGTGTTATTTCACATGTGCATAATAGATTGTGTTCGGTGTTCAATCTCCTAACTTTATACCAATTCGCAGTGGTAAGTTTATAATAATGCTTTATAAATTAAATAACAATAATAAAGAAACTGCAAGTACCATGCAATTTTTTTTTTCAAACAGAGGTGGCGATGGAGATGCAAAGGTTACAGATTGTAACTTTACAGATTATAACTAATACAATCATTTACTAAACAAAGCTACTAAACATCAACTAAAATGTATAATTTGGTCAAAGGTTTGGAAATAGGTGGAGGCTGTAATAGTAGGAAAATAGACAGCTAGAAAATTCTAGAAAAAAATCTAGAAAATTCATCATTTTTCTTTTTTGGTCTTTTAGACCAAGATCTCACAATAACAGCATTCAGTGACTTGTCTAGTGGGCGTTCTGGGGTCCTCATGTCACATATTAGCATAACTGTAGTGTAAGCTCAATCAAAATGAGGCCAGGGTCATCCTGCAACATGACACTGTATGAGACAGTGAATGTTATGGTTATTAACAGAGACTAGATCCTTTGTATGCTCAAACATTTGACTTAATGTGTGGTAACTTCTGTTTCTTAGATTTCTCGTAACATTGTAATGGAGGCACACTTGATTCGTCCAGCTCATTTTACTGGGATGAGCTGCACAGCCTATCAGAGGCGTGATAGCACTGGAGGGAGCCAGGTGCATGATGGGATAGAGTCTCCTCTTGAACAACAACTGCGCTTCCGCTGCACCACAGGAACACACAACACTTCTCTGAATGCTTTTCCTCTGAAGGTAAAGAAGGTTTGCTATCCCTAAGGAACAGTTTATTGCTCAGACATTACTTTGTCAAATCTCACTTAAGCTTTAATAAAGTATCAACTTTGTTTAGATGTTGTTTCAGAAATAAACAAAAGTTAAACTAAGAGTATAGAACTATAAAATGAGTCATTTTCATGGTATTTGTCTCTTTCTAGAATGCAGTGGCTCTTGCATCCGTGTCTCTTCCTGCATCTCTTTTTCCTCCAACTGCTCCTCCTGACTGTAAGCTGCAGTTTGTGGCATTCCGCAGTGGAAGATTCTTTCCATTTACCGGAAATTTCTCTGGACCCTCTGATCTGACTCGCAGACGTGGTATCAACACTCCGGTTATCTCCGTTGGCCTCGGTGTGTTGCCTTCCCCACAAACATTCAAGAGATTATTAACATTTTAGTGTTGTTTTTTGTGCTGTCTGTGTTGTTTTAAAACATAGTTTACAGGAATTATTCAGATCAAGTTACAATACCAACATGTATAAAATATTTGTGCTGAACATAATTGCACAGTTCTGTTGCATCTCTTGCATGCTGCATTGGTACTGAACAGCATTGCTCCACCATTGCGTATCTAGACAGCAGTCTAGTTAACAACAGCATGTGTCTGGATATATGCCCAGTTATAATGTTGTTCACTATCATTTAATCAGTGTTTGATGAATAATTGCTGTCAACATCTCTGGACAGTTTGTGTGTTTTGAGAATATGAAATATTGAAATACTGTGTGCTAAAGTGGTTTGGAAGAAGATCAATATAATATAGCCTTGAGCTAAGAAAGTATACAAATCAATCTAGTGATTTAGTTCATTTACTTTTCAGGAATCAGTTTCTGATTTGGAGCACAACTGTAAAAATTATCTCCCAATAACATCCCTCTTTATGTTTTCTTGTCTCCCATTTTTCTCTTCCAGAGGGCTGTAGCATGTGGAATCACTCAGATCCCATTATTGTGTCACTACGACACACATCACCTGGTAATGACCCTGTTGCTGTACACTGGAGCTTGCGAGCCCTGGAGCATCATAGGAGTTGGAGTCTAGATGGCTGTCAGCTGGCTCATAGTGATGTGTCCACCTCTACACTACGCTGCTCTGTTCTTAGCAACTACGCTGTACTTCAGGTAAAATTGGGTCAGCCTTACATGATTCTAATATTTCAAGGCTGCATTTATAGATGCATATGTAGTTGCACTTCTGTAGGTGTTATTTCAGACACTATGGTGTCTAAAGTGGTAACAGTTTGGCTGGTTACATTATCAGCATGAAAGCATCTTTCACCATTGACAACCATTCAAAAACATCCATGTTTTATTCTGATAAAATGAGCAAACAGAGTTGCTGCCTATGTAGTTTGTTCCAATTCAGTCACTTGTGAGGTACATCAGGGTTAGGAAAATGTCTTGTAAGGCTTGTAGGAAGAAAAACAGCTCATTAAGTTAAGTGGCTAAGGAAATGTTCTAGCCGCTAACCTCCATAAGATAAAAAAAATCTAAAGTTTTTCCATTTTAGGTTTCCATAAAAGGGTAACCAAGTCCAGACTATGACAGCTTACTGATTAATAGTTCTGTTGTAAGTCTTATCTGGCTAATGATGTTTTCTAGCCTGCCCACCACTAGTTGAGTGATAGAGTCATTCCTTTACACAGGGAGGACAACTCTCCCATTACAAACAGACATTTTTTCATCCTGACATGTGTCTGGAGGACAGCTTGGTCTCAAACTGTTTTTGTTATCAGGAAAACGGTACGAATTTAAAAGCAGATGGGTAATCTTGGCCATTGGTGGAAACTTTTTGACACTGAGGAATAATATTTCAAAAAACTGACATTACAGCCGGACTAATAGCTCCCTGGGTCCTAGGAAATGTTTTGAAGGGTCCTTTTGCTGTGACCTCTCTGAGGTCAAGTCACAGACCCAAATTTTCCTTCTTCCTTTTCTTTTTTTTATGTGTTTCTTGCCATATTTAAGGAGATGCCAGATTTCCCGGGATCAAATCCAGTTTCGGTGGAAGTTCTCCACCCGGTGATCTACACCTGCACTGCGGTGCTGCTTCTCTGTCTTTTCACCATCATCATCACCTACATACTGCACCACAGGTAGGTCACACCTAGTCCATTAAATATGATGCACACATGTGCTAAAACTGAGACTGAAGGTGTAGTTTTATAACAGCGTCTTCTCTGTGCTCAGTTCAATCAGAATCACAAGAAAGAGTTGGCATACCCTCTTAAACACAAGTTTCCACATCGCCATGACGTCTGCAGTGTTTGCTGGAGGCATCACACTCACAGGATACCCGATTGTTTGTCAGGCTGTAAGTTCTTATCTCTCCTGAACACATAAACAACAGAACAAACATTGCCCTACATCAGATTAAAATGGTTTATCTCTTCATTTGATTTTGGTTTGTAAATCTTATTATCCTGATGTTGTAACTTTTTGATGACAAGGACCCTTAAAATCTGATTATCTCTTTGCAAAAACATATATTTTCATGTATAAAAATGTATTTATATTGTGTGTGAAAAATTGTGTTCATAGAACATAGAACTTTTTGGATCATTACAAATAAACAGTCAAATGTAAAAAGTAAATGTAAAAACAAAAATTGTACAGACCTATATCACAAACCTATATTCAGATTTGTTTTTAATACTTTTAGGACTGTTAATAGATTAATATAATAATCTGTAGTTAACTCTTTAATTCCATTTGAAATATATATTCCAATATATGAAAAACAGATCTCTTCTTTGACAATGTAGCACTCTTCCCTATTCTCCACCCATCACTTAGGTGGCATTAGTAGTCAAGTCTTACTTTTCTGTTCTCATGTTTGTGAATGTTTTTGTCAGGTGGGGATTGTTCTTCACTACTCTTCTCTATCCACTTTGTTATGGATCGGTGTGAGTGCCAGAGTCATCTATAAAGAAGCATTACTGAGGTCTCCACAGCAGCTAGAAGGCGAGGCTGTCCAGCAAACGCAGCGCCCCATGCTCAGGTCAGTGATGATGTCATAAGGGTTGCGAACATTAGCTGAGTAATAATGGAAACGGAAATCTGTCTATTACAACCACATTAAAACTTTCCAGATATTCATTTCTGCCAAGTAAGCTGTGCTTTCTGAAACAACATTCCTTTCCAAACAAACAAAAAACACTTGTAATGTACACTGTACCAATAAACAAAACCCTAACCATGACTGACCACTAATATAAAAAGGAAATAATAGGACCACAACTAAGTCCAAAACCTAAATCCTACATTGACCCTAAATCTAATCCTCTGATTGGTTGATGGTTGGCAAAGCCATAGTGACCTTACAACATTTATGGTGAGTTAAATTACAGCTAAGTGTAACTTCTTTAAAGGTATAGTTAGAATATGCCCATGATGCAAGCTTATGGGAAAATTAAGCTGAGTTTATTTCTTTAAAAATCAATATCTAAATTTAGGCATTACATATTTATATATATATACAATGTACAATGAACAATGTTTCTTGTTTCAAATTATATTGAACTGGCATTCCAGAGCTGAAGCAATGACCAGGACTGTTGCAGGAGAATAAGGGCAATGAGTCTGCAGAGAGGCAATTCAATGGACCACCATGATGTAAAAAACTGACTAATCAAAGACCACCATTGTCCACATAAAAGCTCAGTCCATTTGCTGTTATGGAGAGTGGGAAATCGGAAAAGAGAAAAAAGAAAGGGAGAGATAGAAAGTTGGCTGGGGGGATGGTATAGAATAAGATAAAAGTGGACATAGAAGTTGTAAATCAGAGGGATACACATATCCTCAGAGACTTGCCTGCAAATTTATCTCCTCATTTCAACCATTTTAACCTAGACCTCCATGCTCTCCACATACCCTGGGGAAATGTGCCCAGATCCCACGCATGCCTCCTGGGATAAATCATGCTATGCTTCCTTTCTCTTTTCTACTGTCTGGAGCTCAGAATCTTTATTGACAATGAAAGACACAGAACTGGCCTAATGTAGACCACACAAATGTCTTTCACTGCAAGCAAAAGGAAAATAAGTTAAAAATATAGTACATTTGATCATATATACTTGATATTTGATCAAATCAATCATGCAGATGTTTCTCTCTGCAGGTTTTATTTGATAGCTGGGGGAGTGCCACTCATTATATGCGGCATTACTGCAGCTGTAAATATCAATAACTATGGAGACAACATTCCTTAGTAAGTACAGTATTTATATCTTGCTTTCAATTTTATCCTTATGATTCAATAGCCCCTGTAAATGTACTTGCATGAATGTACACATATATAAATGTATGTATTTTTGATATCATGACTATGGCCACTACTAACTTACTACTTGTTCTATTTAAAATCTTTGTGCAGCATCTCTGCATTGTAACCAGTCACAGTCAGTTATATTCATGAAGGCAGTGAAGATTCAGATTCTTTAAAATAAACACCCAATCTTCACTAAAGTGAACAAAGCAAAATCTTTTGACATTATTGTGTAGCCCTACAGCTACTTACAAAGAGGTCCTTCATCATGTCATATTTTTGTTACAAATTGTAAAGTGATTTTGACATAGAGACAGTCTGACGGCACTTATATAAAACACAATTGTCTGAGGTCGTGTTTTTTTGTATTTTTATGAGCTTCTGTTTTTTTCTGTGACTGTGTGATACTTGCTTTATATTTATTATACATGCTGCCTGGTGTTTTACGGACTCTTTTGAATGTGTCTGTTTTATACAGAGCTTGCTTTGTGTTTTGTTATTTGACTAATTACAGCATTTGCCCTCTCTGACCTTTTTCACTGCTCCTGACCTTTTCTGCAGCTGCTGGTTGGTATGGCAACCCAGTTTTGGTGCGTTCTACATTCCAGCTGGATTGATTATTCTGGTGACCTGGATCTACTTCCTGTGCACTGGGTTTTGCCTGAGGCACCAAAATTCAAAGGATCCACCTTGCTCCGTCTCTGGCCCATCACCTGTGCTGGAGAGCCAACCAGCGCTTAGTGGCAGCACCAGTCTGCTTTCCACAGATTCTGTGGTTGGCCCACAGAATGCAGGGGCGATGGTGGAAGACCAGTACTCGTTGAAGGTACAATGTTTGGCTCTGGTGGTGACACAGTTTGTGTTTGTGGGGCTGTGGTGCTGTGGTGCTATGGCAGTTTGGCATGTGGACAGAGAACGTAAGCTCTTCAGCTGCTTATATGGGGGAGCAGCTACTGGATTAGGGATTTTCTTGGTGCTCCATCACTGTTTTAAGCGTTTGGATGTCCAGGCAGCATGTCTAGGATGTTGCCCAGGGTACCGTCGATCTCAACCCATGCCGTCCTATAGCCATCCCTGTACCTCCACTGTAGGAGTGCAGAGTGGCTCAGATAGGGGCTCCCAAATTTTCATAGGATGTCATCTGCCAACAGACCCCAATAATTACTCCTCTTCTGCCAGGTCTTCATCTACTCAAAGTGGAACTACTAGCATCACCGCTGGGCCTTGTAAACTCACCAACCTCCTGCAAGTGACACAAGATAACACAAACAATGCCACCCGAGCACCAGCAGGAACGAATACTAGTACGAGCACAGAAAACAATGGTAACAACAAGCCTGCCAACAACCTGCTGCCCAGTCTGAGCAGCACACTGCCTGCCCAGCAACCTCAACGGAGGAAGGCTTGCAGTAGAACCAAGGGTGGCAATGCCCAGTACTACCACAGGGGGGATGGCAGAGGGCACTATCGTTTGAAGGCTCTACGAGCGGGTGGAGGGGGTAGCATGGGTGCCTTAGGCCCCATTGGGACAGAACAATTAAATATTCACCACCTACCCAAACATGCTTCCAGTGAAAATGGAAGTCTACGGAATAGCCATTCAGAAGGCCAAAATGGGCTTCTGACCAATGGACGACATAGAGGGGAGGGACTAGTGACAAGCCCTTCCGAAGGTAGTGATGGAGGTAGTAGTGGAAGTAGAAAGCCTTTCCCATTGTTGCCCTCCATGGCAAGTAGGTTTGCCCTGCAGCAGAACGGCCAACGGCGCAGTGCAAGCAAAGACAATCTTAAACTGGCCGCTGCAGCTGAAAGAGAATCTAAGCGGAGCTCTTTCCCTCTAAACGTGACGGCAAACGTTGTCGGGACGGTGACTGCAACAGCCTCGTTGTCAATGGTTTCAGCACCAAATGGAACACTAAAGGGCTCTGTGATAGAATTGGACACTAGTGGGACGGACCAATCACAAGGTTCGGTTGGTATGAAGAGCAGGGTATGGAAAAGTGAGACAACAGTATAATAATGGGCTGAGGATATAATTGAAAGACCAGATATTTAAAGACCCCATGAAATCCCCAGTTTAGCAGATATACATAAATATGTATATTTAAAATGTAGTCTTGAACAGTGGAACAATTATTGACAACTCATCTTACACTACTAGCTTTCTGTCCAATCAGGTGCTCTTTAGAATGAAAATGTTCTAGCTAAAAATGTGTTGTTTTTGGCTGTGATGTAAGTAAAGCCTATTGGCTATTTATAACAAAAAATAAAGAAGATTAGGAAAGATTAAAGAAAACTTGCAATTTCAAGCAATTTCATGGGGTCTTTAAAGTTTCTTGAGGGGAGCCAAAGCCTGGATTTATTTCTCCTCAAGAGAAACATTTGGCTCCGTTCTCCTGTATTTAAATTTATGAAATGGTCTGTGATATTTCAGCAGTTCACCTGAAACATTCAAGAGCAGTTGCTTAAAAACAGTCACTTGTATGTTGCCAATTCTTTCAACAGCTATGGATGCTGAGGTGTCAGATGAAGGACATTAGAAGTTACATGAGGCTTTATAAATCATATGTGCGTATGCAAAACCTGACTCCTCCATAAACTGGAAGAGCTGGTGTAACAAAATATGCAAAACTGTTTCTTTTTTGTGCTTTTGTTTGTCTAAAATACCACTTAATCTAATTAATTAATTGAAAGCAATGAATAAATATCATTTCATTTTGAATATGCTAACAGATCTGAATCTAAAGCTTAAATCTGTATTATTAAGTCTATGCGTATCAATCAGGGTGGATTTTAATTCCATCTGTGGACAGCTATGCTTGTTCCCTAGATGATTTTTCTTGTATGTGTGTATGTTTGTTGTGTTTGTTTTTATTCATATTATTTCATTTATGTGTCTGTAAGAATGTACGATGTGTGTTCAACCATTGCAGTGTTAATTCATCTTTATTAACTGTCTAGCACTAAGTAGCTCTTGTTGTTGTTTTTTTGTTTTTTTTTTGGTCAGTCCAAAACAAACATGGAAAACCAAGACTTGCCACAGTTGAGTATCCAGCCCCAAAATTTCCGTCCAATGTTAATTGGTACTGAAAAAAGTTCTTTGTCTGCTGATAAGAACTTTTAGCAGAAAGCAACTTTTCTTTGTCAACTGTTTCCTGGAGAATAGCAACCATTTAGAGAAATGTTGAATCATAGTGCCCCCTGTTGGGTAATTTCTGCCATTGATCAAATGCACTGATAATGAATACTGTTAGCAGTTAAATTGTATCAACAAAGTGACAACTGCTTTTATGGTCACTACATAGTTACCAAGAGATTTGATGAGGAAGGACAAGTATTTGTACACATTTATTTTGTTGTAGTACCATGTATAACATGGACCTTTTAAGCACTTGCCTGGCCTGTCTTCTCATGCCATATACTAATGGCCCAGGTTATGAAGAGAGTATTAGACATATTATTATAAATAATAATGTATTTATATTATACATATAAGTATTAGTACTTTGTTGTAATTGTCATTATGCAGTGTTATTATAGTCAGTATTTTACAGTGGATTGGTGGTCTCAGTATTTTAATTATTAGACTACCACACTGTATGTACTTACTTTATTTACATTTTTATTTTCATTCAGCCCAAAAATGTCAAATATTTTTTAATTCACCAAGAACTGTTTGTACTCCCCGCCTAGCATGCACAAATTCTGTTGTTTGATAACAAGGGAAAAATATATGTATGTATATCTTATTTTTAATAGGCCTTTTCTTTCTCACATTTTCTAAATGTTTTTCTGAGAAAAGAAGAACATTTTAGTGCTGTTATTTGTAGACCTTTGTGTGACTCATTGAGTGTCTGTAGCTTCCACTTTTATCAAAATGATATTGTGTCAGGGATGTTTACTGTGCCAAAGAAAGCCAATCTGTCTTCTGCCAGCCTTAAATTTACCCTGAAAGTTTGGTAAATTTACCCTGAAAGTTTGGTAAATATTCAGATTAGTATTTGTTAAGAAATCAGCCCTCTCTCTTTTTCTAAATCAGATTCATAAAGCATTTATGTCATGATGACCAGAGTGATTATTTTATGGTTAATGTGGGTTAATATCTTTATTATGAAGGCTGATATATAGTGATCACACTCATGTCATTCATCATTTTGTCATTTGAAGCTTCAACAACAATATTATCTACAAGTTTTGCAATTTGTGGTCTGCTCAAAGTTTGCCATGTGTATGTAACACTTTTTCCTACAAAAGATTTTTTTAAAAGGTTTTTTAAATTTTAAACTTGTTTATGAACCATGGTTTTATGTGAATTTGCATGAACAATTTTCCTTGTCTCTGGATATAGACCCAGAGCCTTCTGGTCAGTATAAATTCAGTATTATCCTAAATACTGTTTTGATTGTCATCTCTAAGTTTAAAAAGGGAGGTTTCAATAATAACATATGTATTTATATTTTGTCCCTTATTTCATTATGAAAATGACAGCAAAGTTTTTGTATGATTTCAGTAATATATTTGCTATAGATGTTAAGATTGTGCCTTAACCATGATCTGATGCAAAATAAAGGTATGGACAAAATGCTTTTAAATCCTAATTATTGTTTTATAAGTTTGCTAAAATATATTGTAGAGTATGTGAATGAGAAAAAGTCGTGTAATTTTAAGCGGTGGAGCCCAACCTATTTGTTTTGCATTTGTCAATTACGTAACTTCTGTTTCTATGTATTATGTAAATTGACATCCTCCGCAAGCAATAAAGCCAATCAAAAGTGACCCTTGTTTTATTGACACATATATTCTCCTACCGGATTGCAGAACTGTAGATGGGGCGGGACAAACACTGATACGGTCACTGAGAACAAAGGATGAACAGCGTGCTGTGTAAACACTGTCTGGGCATGGAAAGAGGAAGCCGCGGACTTGTACATGTACAGCTTTTATAACTAAACTGCACGTTTAGTTTACACCAGAGAATTTTACGTTTGAGGGCGACTGGTAAATTGGGCAACTTGGGCCAAAAACCTATTTAATTCTCATTTAATTCTGCATAATAGAGACTGATTCCAGGTTTAATCATAAAAGATGACTAATCGTTTTAAAAAAACGCACAGACTACTGTGTCACGGAAACTGTCCTGCCTTTAATAATGTATAATAGAGGAAGTACGTTAAGGAAACGCTGGGTAAAACTGATTTTTTCTTCTTGTACAGAAATCATATTTAAATTATAGAATATCTTAGCGTAAACTACATTTCCAACCATTAACAGAAAACAAAAACTCTCCGGATGTGACCAAACTCTTTCATCGTCTGGCTTATGGTAACGTAATAGTTTAATACCTGATACCTGTGTCACCTGAGCGCTGGAAACAAGGAGCACGTCACGCAGTAGGGGAGGGGCTTATGAGACCTCCCAAACAGTTACGCACTCGAAAGGAGCACACAGTAACCAGCGGTACGGGACCCAAAGTCAAACATCATACGGGTTCGAGCTAACAAAACGCCACTTTTGTCCTGAATTAACCTGGAGTTCATCAAACAATGTCTTTAGGTGACCAGCAGTGGTATCCCACCAGCGTGCAGGTAACGGTACTTCAAGCGCGAAACCTGCGGATCAAGGGTAAAAATGGCACAAACGACGCGTATGCTATTATGCAGGTGGGTAAGGACAAGTTTTCCACCTCCGTGGCCGAGAAAACCGTCGCGCCCGTTTGGAAGGAAGAAGCGACGTTTGATCTGCCGATGGTCCAGCAGGGAAATGAGGACCGCTGTACATTGTACATCATCGCCATGCACCGAGCCCTTGTTGGGCTGGACAAGTTTTTGGGGCAGGCTGTCATCAACTTAGTGGACCTACACGCCAATAAAGAGCGCAAAAAGACAGAGTGAGTGTCATTCTGTGATGTGGGGAATAAAAGTGTCTTTGTGAAATAATAATGAAAACAAAGTTCGGCCACATTGTATCAGTTTGTTTATCAAACGTGGCGTTAAACCAGTTAAAAAACAGTTTCAGATGTTTAAATTGATTTGAGTTTTAACAAATAGCCTGTCATATTGTAGCCTAGTTGTCGGTCCCTGCTTTTGTTAGAGCAGATGTTAGTACCCCACCCTTGTAAAACAATGTTAGGCAAGTATACTTTGCCTCCTGCGTGATCCTAGTCGTTTGTGTCGTCATAAATATTACAGTAATATATAATACCTTTCTACATATCAGCCTTCTATACGATCGTTGCTGCTTGTCAAGAAATGTGTAATATTACGTATAGTTTGTGTTCAGACAGTTTGCATATGTGGTTAAATATAACTGTACATTTTCTATTCAGACACAGCAGTCATGGATGCACAGTCATTTCAGTTTGTCATTTCAGTTTGTCATGACTATAAAGTCTCAAAACATCTAAACATAATAGACTAATTTCATTAAATGTTTATATTCTTGTGTTGTGTCTTTGAGTAATGCCGTTTTAATATTCTCACTTCTTTATAAGGTTCTAGAGATCTTGATTAAGTTGGTTTTGTATGCTTCTAAGAACAAACACTACACTGCTCTGCGTGAGCGTATGGAGATAATTAGTCTGATGGTAGGTTTTAAATAATTAAATAGTTTTGTTTGCATATTACAAATAATTCAGTTTTAACATTCCATTCCACATCACCCATCCCAGCCCTGTACTGCAACTTAGCTAGTCATTAACTGACAGGCATGTGTGACACCTAAGGTTGGGCTAATGGTTTGTGACAATGTACAATAGCTTTTACTTTCCATCACCTGTAACATTAACGCGTGTTTGCGAACATTGTGATGTATTGCGTTGGTAGATCTGGTTTATTCAGTTCAGTATCGTACATACTAGCCCAGCCTCTAGACACTTATTCTTAGATGTTGAACAGTTTGATCCTTTTCCTTATA
>JAZGTJ010016417.1:0-12694 GCA_036877575.1 Botia almorhae
TGACTGAGTAACATTGTCATTTTTGACTGTACATATTTACAACAATAAAATGTACAACGCTTGAATGCTCCAGGAGCCGAGAGGTGTAACAGATTTGAAGGGAACTTGAGAGAGATTAACATGATCTGTTAGTCCAGTCAGGTTCAGTCAGCGGTCACAGTAGTCAGTCCTTTCCTCGATATGTGATGTTGGTGAATGTTGATGTGGCTCCTTTGTAGAGAGGATTGTGGCCCTATTTGTTCAAATAAATACGAAAAACACAGTTAAAAGTTTACAGATTTAGGTTGTAAAAATGTCTCCCTAACGTTTCCATTAACTAACGAAAACATTAAAAAGGTGGTTTTGAAAGATCGAGGAGCATTCACCTAGGCGTCCATTTTTAGACATTTCATTAACGTTATTGCTTGTTTTTAAGAATGTTAATCAAACTTCTAAAAAAATCAAAAAATTCTGTGACGTTTTTTAAAAAGTTACATGTTACAACAACAATGACGTTTTGATACAATATGTAACGTTTAAAAAAGGTTCTGCTAACGTCACGGCAAGTTACTTTTTGCAACTTCGAGAGAACTTTTAGAGAACGCTAGACCACGTTCTGAAAACATTCTCTGTGTTATTTGGGGCCTGTCTAGCTTCAGTCCCCTCTAAGCGAGAGTCAGATTACACACATTACTAAGATAAAAGGTTTAATGGTTTAACAGGGAACATGGAAGTGAACAGTGGGGATCAGACAGCTCACATGTGGCAGGAGAAGCCTGTCTCGAGACCTCACCAGGAAAGCCTCATTAGCATCGCCTAATTGAAAGCGAAACTTGCCCGAGGGTACGGAGGCGTTTCCTCGGGTCTGTAGGGAAAAGCAGCATGCCGCACAACCAATAAAACCATCCTGCCAACATCTATGGTTCACCCAGCAACTTAAACACAGTAACCAGAGGCTCTTTACATTAAACCACTGTGTGTGTGTGCTCATGGATTAATTAGCTTTTGCTTTTAAATGTGTTTGATATGTACATCAGATATGCACATAAAACACTACAAATAACGGACCTCACGTGTGTTTTTTGCGCCCACTTACAGTTTCCCATTTGGCACGCGCCCGTTCCTCCTCGAACTTCGCAAATTCGCGGCGGTCGTGGATGGTGATGAGCAGTTTCCAGATGAGCAGGGCGGCCAGACCCAGGAACAAGATGGCACCTGCGACTGACAGAAGCACCACCAGGATGTCGGGACCTTTGGGGCAGTCTGACGCAGGGGACAAGGGATTGTGGGTAAGAGACCTGCGGGCTTTTAAACTAGAGCTAGTCCTCTAAAGAAGATCATGACATTGTGGTGGCAGATGAAAGCATCACATAGACGTGCGAAGTTTGTTTAGTTCATTAAGATATTTGATTGAACAGACTGCAGACTTAGGGCAGTACCTTAAGCTAAAAGATGATTTTTAACACCTTTTCTAAATAATTCCACTGAATTAACTTAATTAAAAAACTTAAATGTCAGCCCTAATGAATGTTTTGATACATTTGATCGGATGAGATATATTTTGGTATGTTTTTAATGAAATGATTATGTATATTTCTTTCTGTCTACACTTTTCTTCTCCTGTCTGATTACCCAGCAGGCATTGCACTGTGTCAGCATGTTCTTCAGTAGTCTGGATGTTGTTTATTGCTGTGTTTTACAAGATAGGGTTCTGGGGATGTGTTACTTTCTAGGTAGCTAATAGAGCCCATGTTCCACATGTGGGTGCATTAAAGAACAGCAGCAGGCTCTGACAGCAGGCTTCTGTATTTACAGCTGTAACTACCCACACACACACACACACACACACAGACGCACATACACACCTATAAACTTCTGAATAATTCTTTTCACCTCCAATAGCCAGAAATGTACTCTGCATAAAACATAATAAACACAAAACACCCTGAACAATATAATTCCTTATATGTTCTCTGAACTGGCTGACCTTTCATTTTGATGACCAGCATTGTTAGTCTATTCCAGCAGTGAGAACATTCCCAGCTAACAATCTGAGGTTGTACAAACGTTTCCGTAACACACAATTGTTAAAAAGTTATTTTAAAAGTTCCAGAGTGTTCAAAACGTCCATTTTTTAGACATTGTATTAACGTTATACCTTGGTTGTAAGAATGTTATTCAAGTTATTACGTTTTCAATTTTTTAATTTTTTTAAAAACGTTTTTTAAACGTTCCACTAACCAACATTTTGGATATATATGATACGCAACTTAAAAGGCATGTTCTACTATCGTTACTGAAAAAACATCTTGGATAACTTTAAGAGCTCTGAGAGAACTTTTAGAGAACGTTATGCAACGTTCTGACAAAACTCTGTTGGTTGGGTTATCGTGGCATTACCTGGTTCTTTGACCAGAGACAAGATGGATTTGCCACTGTTGTCTTCATAGTACTGAAATCTTTGCACACAGTCGTCCTCATCCTTGTACGTGCAATTCACTGCGTTCTTATCATGGAACACTGAAGGGTAACATACGGGTTTAAAAGAGGGTTACATCACATTAAGATCACAGCGTCAAAATTGTATTTTGGTATGAATGTAATAATAGTACCCAGATCATCCACCAATCGGATTTCATCTCTGCAGATTCGAGTGCACGTCTCGTCATCGAATAGTTTCCCCCTTTTAAAGTGTTTACACTCTACACAATCCCTAGAGCACAAAGAACAGTCTAGATGTTAAAATAAGTTGATATTATTTGTCATGTTAGCAGGAGAGAAGAGTCCTGTGCATACAAACAAAGTGTATACTGCAAAATAAGTAACAGAAGTATGACATCATGCTATTTCGAACACGCGCTTGTGGCAGTTACACACTCACTTCTTCAGGGTGCAGGCATCAGGGCAAGTGGGGCATTTGTCGCAAGTGGAGCCGTAGGCCCCGGGCTGAGTGCACTCGCAGCTTCCACACACACACTGACCACGGCCACTGCACAGCAGCCCCAGGCTGGACATACAGGTGTCTGTGCGAGTGGAGCAGTTACAGTTTTCCCCCTTCCAGTCTGAATCACACTGACAAAACCCACAGGAACATGTTCCATGACCTGGAATGAGCCATAAAGGGAACAAAAACACAAAGACGGAAACAAGTGACCAGATGACCAGAGCAGAATGCAGAAATGACTGTACAAAGCTCGGATGGGCAGATGTGTTTTCTTATTAAACCAAACTAAACTTGACATTTCATTGTTAGTAAATGACTTTGCAAGAAACCTTTCCCCAGCTAACCGTTTTAGGTTGTAAGTACGTTTCCCTAATGTTTCATGACGTAACATAAAAATACAAACTTTATTTAAGGAACATTCCAAAACATCTAGCGTTTTTAGACATTATTGCTAGAACGTTATTCAAACATTTCTTTAAATCTATTTTTTTACTTTTTTAAACGTTCCATTAACAACTAACAAACAATGTTTTTGATCCACATAATATATAACGTTACGAAATGCTCTTCTAACATTACTGCAATAACGTTTTTGATAACTTGGAGAGAACGTGTAGAGAACATTAGCCGGTTTGGAAACGTTCCCTGTTAGCTGGGTCCAGATTCCTTTGATGATTTACATTCAATCCCATAATGCTCTCTGAAAGCAACTCTCAGTGAGGTCAGTTTGAATGTGAGCCCAGGAAAATGTAAGGAGTTGTACATTCCAAGCAATCACAGATGACTCCATCCCAAATATTATGCCCAGGCTGTGCACGGCTCACAAACTAGATCGCTGCTGGCAATTACTCTTAACTGTCGTCAAAGAAATATTTAATCTCTTTATTTCTATAAAAGGGCATCTGCTGGTGTGGAATGTCAAAAATGTGACAGAATTATGAACTGCTTTGATAAGTGTTATGTATTTTGCTGCTCAGCCTTATTTTGCAACGGGGAAACACTAATGCGTGTGGTTTGTAGCTGTAATTATGTGTACAGTATCACCCTCTGTCACAGTGAGCATGTTTGCATAGGCGATTATTATGTTTATTTCTTCGCATAACATCGAAGATGAGTGGTTCACGATTTTAGCACAGAAAGACAACATCAATGTCAGCTGAATTAAAAAGTCAAACGAACCAGAGACAATGACTAGCCAACTGTAAAAAATAACAGCATGTTGTATGTAATTATTCTGCCCACAGAAAAACAATACAAACCCAAACAACAATTTCTTCCCCTACTAGGCTACTTTTAGTTCAGTGACATCATCAGCGTGTGACAACACAGATAGGAATTTTCTGCATAACACTGGACTTTTGGGAATATTCTATATATATATATATATATAAATATATTTTTTTTCATTCCATTTATAAGATTTCCTTTATGACTACATCTTTTCTTAAAAACTAAAGTTTTGTACAGCTGAAGAACCGTAGAAAGTTTAAATGTATGTTATGAAATCTTTCAGAGTAAAGGATACAGAGATCTGGTTCTTTTCAAGAAGTGCACCACTGCATTTTGTAATTTTACATAAACTACCCGTCCGTTCCAACCCAAATGTGCCTCAGGGGAAGATCAGCGCCTCCTCTTCAGAACAAACACTCAGGTCCCAAATTGGTCAACACATGGCTTAGCCTGCCAAGCCCCCGGAGCATGTTTATTATAAGAGGAGTGAGAGACTTTTAGTGTTATTTTAGGTAATTCTTTAGTGGTGAGGTGAGGGGAGCAGAGAATCAAACTCATAAAAACAGCCTTTTGTGCAGATGCTTTGCAGAAAACACAAGACACAACACACTCTATATTCTAACAGTTAACAGTCCAAATAACAAATAAAAATGGTTTTAAAGTTAAGTTCTATTTGCCCTCTTCCCAGCATGCCCTGGGGCATGAAAAATTAATCTGGTCACATTATGGTTATACCGTTTGCCAGTATTATTACTGTTTGTATTTGTTTATTCACCATTGCTGTTGATGGTTTTAACAAATTTTAAACGTCCTGTTTTGTGACATCAACGTGCAATGATGAATTTAACAAAAAACACGCAAAATGTTTTTTTTTTAATTCTACAAACACTATACACTATAATAAGTAAGTAAACACTTTATAAAGTGTACTTGTACTCTTACCTGAGCAGAGCTCTCCTTTGTACCGCAGGCAACTGAAATCATCACATTCACATCTCTTGCCCCACACCTTGCCGAAATCGTTATTGTGACACACGCACTGGCCGCACACGCAGTCTCCCCGGCCGCTGCAGATCACCTTGTCCGGCCCGGTGCAGGTGTCCTGCTCGGTGGGGCTGTAGTCTCCCTCTGCACACTCGCACCTGGGGCCCAGTCGTCCCGGGTTACACAGGCATATTCCGCACTCATAGGTGCCATTGCCATGGTGACAGACAGGACTGTCGGGCTCGGCCTTCGCTTGGCATTTACACTCACACTCGAAGTTGACTGTGATCTGCAGAGTGTCTTTGAAGCCCACCGGCTTGATGGTGAAGGTCTTGCGTTTCTCTTTGGGGCAGCCCCTGGCTCGAGCCTCTACTGTAAACGACACCTGGGGAGATGATATTGAGGGGGTGCAGAGTTATGACTGGGGTAAACAATTCAGTTTTTAAGTATTTCAATGTGGTCTCAGACATTTGTATTCCACATCCTACATGTTTATACATATGTTTGTGTGTATAATGTCTATCTATCTGCTTGCCTGTTTGTCTTTCTGTCTCTCTACATGCTCTCTACATAAATGGGGGGAAACAGAGGTACTGAGGAAGTCAATTTTGAGCAGGGATAGATTTTCCCAGTAATGGCCTAATGCTATGTACATGTCATACATGAATATTGTGGGATATTTATGCATAGATAGATAGATAGATAGATAGATAGATAGATAGGTAGATAGATAGATAGATAGACAGACAGACAGATAGACAGAGATAGATAGTATTTATATTTTTAGTATTCATATTTCGTATGTATTTATAGTTTAAATATGCTGTGTGTGTGTGTGTATCTGTATATATGTATGCATGTGTATATATGCTTTCTTTTCCCTTCAAGGGTGTTTTATCACTGTATACATGCTGGTGCATGTATATATGCTGATATAGTGAGTGTGCAGTCAGTACTGCATATCACACTAGCTTGGATTGACAGACAGTCTGAGCTGAAGACAGGAAAGAGTGAGTAAGACCAGCACAGCAGACAACAGGAAATGGGCAAGTCTGATGCCTAGACACACTCAGCAATATGAGTAATGGCAGAGTTACACCCGCGTGTTCTGTGTGTATATGTATTTACAGTTAACCATTTGCTAGGAAGGGAGTGAAACCGCAACATTTTATGCAATTCATTTATCGAGGGCAGCAGATGATTGCATATCTTAATAGGCATTTCCTCTTCATACTGTATGTGATTCCCCTTTTGTAGAATGGGCACAAAACGGAAATTAGGGAGTGACAGGAGAGACGCTAAGGGAGTTTTGGAATGAACATGTTGGTTAAGCAATACCAGAAATGTCATAGGGAGATGGCAATGACGTTTGATTGAATGGGATGACAGAGAGAGAGAGAGAGAGAGAGAGAGAGAGAGAGAGACAGAAAGATGATACTGACTGTATCTCCTCTTTTGAGGCCAGAGCAGGACCTCAGTCCTGGGATGACCTCTCCATTTAAACACGTGGCATTGAATATCAGACTGAGCTCCTCAGGAACGTTCAGGAGCTCCAGCTCAACCTTGGAGCGAATTTTCTGTTAAACAAACACGCCAACAAAATAGATCAGTGAGCACATACCGTACAGACATAAAGATATGAGAGGCTTTTAAAGGAACGTTCCAGGTTCAATACAAGCTACGCTCTATTAACAGAATTTATGGCATATTGTCATATTTTTTAATTTTGTTTTTCTGGTATTTGAAAGTTAGGTTTACTTGCTTAAGATGGACATGATACTGGACACAATGTTGTCTATGCCTTCAAAACTGTGTGTATTTAACCATTAACTCTAACACAGGCCCATCTAATTCTATTGTAAATTCTAATAATCTAACTATAATAATTACTTTTTTTAAATCTGAGTGGACAAACTGACTTGTATTAAACCCAAAACATTCTTAAATAAATGTTAAAGGGTCATTACAGCATATGCGTCCTGGATTAACTGGATGACATTATGTGAGTCCTCAGACAGAATTCCCACAGCCGTACCAGGAATCAGCTCACTGTAGTTCTACATCAAATAAGAAGAGATGAGAAGATAAAACCCAGCTATCAATTTTAGGTTGTAAGAACGTTTCCGTTAAGTAACATAAACATAAAAAAATGTTCTTTTGAATGTTCCAGGAATGTTCCAGAACGGTCCCATTTTTTTTAGACATTGTATTAACGTTATTGCTTGGTTGGAACGTTATTTCAACTTTTTAAATTCTTTACCGTTTTTAAAATGTTCCACTTACAACTTAAAAATTACGTTTTTGATATATGATATAACATTTAAAAAACATTCTACTAATGTTACTGCCAAACCTTTTCGATAACTTTGAGAGAACGTCAGCTAACGTTCTGAGAATGTCAAACTCAACAAAGTCCGCAGTCTACCATTTTTACCTTATAAAGTGATTCTACATGACTGGTCACAGCAAAAATGAGATTGATGTTGTTCTCAGACATTTTTTCTGTGATTAATGCCAGGGATGGATAATCCTGTTAAACAAAATAACGAAACGTTATTTCATATACATGCTTAGAAGCAATTACATTGATTGAAAGATTGGGCTGGACAGGTGTATACCCATATAATGTATAACATCATTACCATAGTTGTGGACATGTTGTAGACGTTGTCCGAGCCCACATAGCACTGGCCGTCATTGGGTCGCACGATGCCCGCCAGGCGCCCGTCCAGCGCCACGTGTGTCTTGGCATCTGTGGTGAAAACCAGTAAGTGAGACGCGCCAGGCCTCCAACCAATCTTGTCCTAGAACAAACGAGCGAAGACAAAAATGGTCAAACAAGAGTGAGCCAGCAACACAAGGCCAAAAATATCCCGTTCAAATGCTGTTTGTAAAACTGTGAAGTATGTTGTGTATGGTCAGTCAGGTATGAGCTTTCTGTTTTTTTTTAAACTTGTTTCGGAGCCGCTAACCTTGCACACAGCTGCCTGAATGATGGCGTCAAAGCCGCCCTCTGGAGCATCTCTGTTGCGAGACACCTTCTGCTTCTTCACCTCCTCTGTGAAGCGGCTCACCTCCTCCGTCAGGGACAGAACGTGCCTGTAGCCGAACTGAGGCTGGCATTTGTATGGAATTCTGTCAGGGATTGGAAAGACTTCACTTTGTTTTTGTCATCACTGATTATTTGTATATTTTACAGCGATCGTTTTTCCAAAGCTAATGGAAAAGAATACATTGTAAAAGCGTAGAAAGATCAATTCCACTGTAAGTTATTTTATCTTCTTTTGTGTTCCCACAAGAAGAAAATTATATAGACGACAAATAGAGAGAGAATGAATATAGAATGAGGGTGAGAAAATGATGGAACTTTGTTCATTTATGGGTGAAGTGTCCCTTTTCAGCATTATAGAAATGAACATACAGATATTAAAGCTATACATTATATAATATTTTTAGTTTACTCTATTCTACTCTATATATATTTTGTCTTTCATGTATTTTCAACAATTCTGCCAGTGCTACAAAACGAATACACTGATATTAACACACACATACACATAAATACGATTCTAGTGCGGCGTATTGCATAAAAGAAAATAAGCAGGTTTCTAACTTCACTGGTTACTGTGAAACCATGTAATAATGCCAAAGCTGGTGATGTGCTGCTCATTAAACCTTTGCAGGGGTAAATGAGTCACATCGTTCAATAAGCAGCTTTCCAAAACAGCTTACAGTGTAACCAGTGTAACCCTTATTTTGTGCTTCTCTCAGCATAAAAGATGGCCGACAGAGACGCCTTAAACACAGCACGGCGTCTGAGGATGTGCGTAATATCAGATTCTGTCATCCGACACGTACACCTGCCACTTACAACAGGTGATCTGTAATGTTTATGTTCAGCGTGTAAATACGTGCTTATCATCACTCACGAGTAGCAGGGGTTTAACACCGCCTCCTGAGGGGAGATGTACATGTATGGGGACACTGGTTTATCCACGAAAGCCCCAAAACCCATTCGCAGATTACTGGTGGTTTTACTCATCTCTTCGGCCAGGCCCCGCCCCAGTCTCCTTAACTGAGTCAAGTCATCGTTCATGGAGTAGGAGAGATCCATCAGATAATAGAGGTCCACGGGGTAGTCCTCAACTTGCCGAACTTTCAGTTTAAAAACTTGGGAATCATCTGTAGGAAGCACGAATACAGCGCAAAGAAAGAACAAGTATTTAAACCTTTTCAATGCTCTCCAGTGGTCACTAATTGTCCCATTAGTAACGTTTTATCACCTTGCAGGCACAGATGTAATTTGGAGATGCTTTTATTATGCATTTATTTAGGGAAAATCAGGTCAGACGTGTTAAATGAAGCTGATAGTGCTACACTCTTATTGGGTGCAGAACGCATGAGAAGATTTCTCAACATGTGCTGCTGGATGAATGTACCGGGTCTCAGAGTGATGTGCAACCTCTGTGGCTGGACCTGGGTGACATCAGTGGTGGAACCCGAAGCCTTGTCACTCAGAGATTTGTCCTCCATCACGGACATTTTGCTGACGGGATACTCCAGAGCGCCTCTTCTGCATCCCGCTTCTATAAGATTCCTCTTTAAGTCGCATCGAGAGGAACCAGGAACATTGTGTCCGAAATCCTGATAAACAGCACAACATACAGCATTGAGTTTCAATACATGAACAGGGCACTTAACAAACATGGCTGTTATTGTAATGGACGCCAACAGATAGGAGCTGTGTGTTGTGTTAACCTCACTCCTCGCTCTCAAGGGGTGCACTGGTGAATGACACTAGGGGTGGTGGCCTGACTTCTGTGCTGGCTTGCATGCCGGTTCGAATACCGTTTCGAGCGGGCCGAGCGAAACCAAGAGTATCGGAAGGTGGGTGTAGCGGATGCCAGCAGAACCAGTCACAAAAGTGATACCCCCCCCAATTGCTCAGAATACTGGTAGCCCTGCCCATTAAGTCCAATAATTGGGCCAGTGTTGGTAGGAGTGGCCCAGTTGAGTGGCTCAGCAGACCAGGAAATCATTTTATTTTGGTGCATGCGAAAATTCTTTTTTTCTTTTAATACTAAGGAAACAGCTCTACTTCCTAAACGGCAAATAATAAAATCTATGACTCATACTTGTGAAAACATTTTGAACTGTTTACATACAGCATCTACTTAAAATGCCAATGGCTGCTTGGGAAACCGTGGGTGGGTGGTGCTAGTTCAAACCATAGATTTATAAAAGGATTCTGATTGTAAACAACAGAAGTTGCAACATGGTGGTATAACGCAGAACAAGACAAAATAGTTTCTTGACTTGATCCTACAGTTCATCTAACTTAGAATAATTATCTGATGATTGGCATGTAAATATTCACATATCTAATAAGAAGTCTGATTGTAGTAATGATCTTATAACATTTCACTCAGCAATCTCACCTTTAAAACTACATTAAACATACAGCTTAGTCATTGAACAGTATAAAGCACCACACCTCTTCAAAGCACCAGGCACAGGTAGGATGCACGGCCAGGCACTGCCGACACGTGCTGGCCCCTCGAGACGTACAGATGTTGGAGCCTAAGAAAGAGGAAAATGTTTATATTTCATCCCCACTTATATTAAAGCTGTTATGTAGCCTGCGGGTCCAAAAACACAAATGCGTTTTAATGAAATGTTACACAAAGAAAAGAAAGGAGCAGTGTGTATCAACACCATTCCTTTAAAGAGACACCCCACATACAGTTCACATACTCTCCTCATCCCAGGAGACATTTATCAGTCTTGCAGATATGCATATGAAATCAATACCTGCCATATTGTTCATACAGTGGTGGAGGTGCTGGTTTTACATCTAAGAAAGACAGAAAGAAAGAAAGACAAAAAGAAGGACAGAAAGAAAGAAGGACAAAAAGAAAGAAAGAAAGAAAGAAAGAAAGACAGAAAGAAAGACATTTCCAATAAAACTGGAACACCAGAGGACCTACCTAGGCCAACATCTGTTAGGAATAAAAAACAAATCCATAAGCTGAGGGCGAGTTTGTGTGTCGTTTTCTCCATCTCGGGTGTTTAGATTAAACGCTGTGCGGCGGTTCTACAGCTCTGCCGGTCCTCCCTCCTTCCGTAATGTTACAACTAAGACATCAGACTAACACCAAATATAGAGTAAATTGTGGCAAAAGAGGGTTTATTTTCGAGGGGGGTGGCGGAGGACAGAGGAGTGGCCAGCATTACGAACATTTGCCGCAGGTCTTGTATGGTAACCTCAAACTCCTTCAACATATCATAACGATTAAACCATTTCACACCACGATCGCGGTGTTTTGCCGCCGCTGACACACAACAAGAGAAGAAACTTAGCAAAAACGAATTGAAAAAGTCGAAGCATGTGGTTTATTATTGTTGTTGTTTTCTATTACTAATATTATTGCTTTTTGTTTGTTTTGCATGGCTTATGAAATGTTACACTATTTGGCAGCCCAAAACTATGCCATTACTTAGCAGTACATAACAAGGAAACGAGAAGAAAATTAATTTTCATGTACATTTTTCAGCGGTTTACAGGACTGTACGTTATTTTCTATTTGGTCGACCAAATAGCCAAATAACTTAAATATTTAAGTTATCTATCTTAAGTTATCTATATTTAAGTATCGTTTCAAATGATACTTGTTTCTGTCGAAAGGTACTAACTACGCTATTGTATGTTCTTCTGAGATCTGGTTCTTGTTAAAATGCATGTCTGAAGTTATCATCCACACCGAATATAAGCGCCCCATAACTCCGTGATAATGTGGGAATTTTACTCCCTCTAGTGGCTGCTGTTATCCTGGGAACGTTTTCCTTAGGAAATAATCGCCATATACCATTGAAACTCGCGGGGTCTTATGTCTCCATCAAAACATTATTAAATGTTTCAAAAAAATATATATGATTATATAATATTATATATAGCATTTAATATCACCTAGCACATATGTAGAAATTGACATGACACACAACAGTGGTTTTAAATGTGGTTTTATTGTAATGTATTGTGTGACGCACAGCCCTTCTTTACCATTTGCCAGCACATTACTTAGTAATGTTTCGTTCAGATGCGGGAACGAATGAGTTACAATTGTTTAAAAACAAAAACACCAAAGGTTTCTAAGTCATTCTGTTGTCCGCGGTTAATTCCTTCATTATTGTTGGTGCACCAGACAGACAACACAAATGAGGAATCACATACGACATGCTGCAGGCAGGGCGGCGCTAGGGGTGGGCTACCGGGTCTTAAGCCCTGCAATGTTTGAAGTAAAGCCCTGAATGTTGTTATTTGTATGTCTGGTAGGCATCATCACTAAGTTTAATTGCGCATTAAAATTATTTCTATAAGAACCGAACCGCAGATCTTCTCTCTTCTCGTCAATTTACGATGTCATCCAATCCTGAGAAGCACCGCCCACTACGCATAGTAGAACTGACTGACATGTAAACTGGCCAATCAAAGATAAGAAGTTATAGGTGCTGTAGGATCCAACCAATGACATTCGATCCTTCGGAGACTGGCGGGTT
>JAZGTJ010016418.1:0-12693 GCA_036877575.1 Botia almorhae
TTGTACACTATATTCATCACTATCTTGTACACTATATTCATCACTATCTTGTACACTATATTCATCATGGACATGGGGGAGTGTGTTCAGCCAGTATTTAGTAATAGTGGATGATCAATATTGTTTTTTCAATGACAGATTCTTACATGTCTAATTTGGTCCCCCAATGTCTGGATGCATTCTTGGCAGAGCAGCATGTGTTTGCATTGATCTCTAAAAAGTGAGAAAGTAAGATAGATGACAACATAAGAATGTTGGTTGACTGGTTTTATCTCATACGGTGTCAGTTGTTCATATGACTGTATGTCTGTAACATTCAAAACTATAGGAATATGGTTTAAGACGAACTTTAAGGTTGATCCAAAATGGCAGTCGCTTTCCATGGTGATAAAAACCTTTAAGAAAAAAAAAAAATATTTATACGGTTAAAAAGCAGCAACTTAACCTTCTGTACATATAAATCAGTCTTCGAAAATAGTTTCACCGCTGACATTGTGTTTCCAGGACACGCACCTTGTTGAACAATACATAACATTCCCCTGACACGGAGAAAAATACTTTTTCTTTTGGAAAGGAGAGGGATATTTTAGAACTAAATTCAAAACGGTGCCTTTGTATCTACGGTATGCTCATCAAGTGGAGTTACAACAGTAGTACAACAGTACTAAAAACATGCCATTTGGGCTGAAGGCACAGGTTTACCTGCTGCACTAAAGTTCACTAAGCATGTACTGCGGTATGGGTCAGCCAGGGTTTTAATGTATTGTTTTGTTTACAGATTCGTAACGCAGCAATGTTAAGCTCGCACAAGGTTAACACCTACAGCGATTTAATGCACATAATGAACAGAAACAAATGAGAATGTCTATACTAAACGACTGTAAACTGAAGTGGAAGCTATCTATTGATTTTTGTGCTTGTAACTCAAGAGGCAATTCAGGACACTTTCCTCTGTGCTGGAAGGAGCTTTGCACATTCATTTAACAGACTTTAACTAAACCGCTTTCATAATATTTTTAATTACAATTGCTCATAAGTCGGAGATTTGAACAGACACACTGTGCCATAACTTGTCTAAGACCACCGTTCACACAATAACTGAATGTGGATGTTAGTCCAGTTTTGAAGCGCATGACACAACTGTGTTCACACACAATTCGGTTTCTAACGAGTGACAAAAAATTTAAAAACCAAATTGACACTCTTAATCTTCAGGAAACCACAAACCACAACCTGTGCACGTTCACACAACCATACTGACTAGCTGGTTATATAATGCACAAGTCGACCTTGACTACACACACACGTGCCCATTGTGTGTGCGTGCGTGTGTTGCGCATTTCCATACAAGTAACTGACAGAAACGAGGAGCAGTGTGACATCCTGTTTAGATCCATTAAAACCACTCGGAAGGCTGTAAATCCAATCTTTTGCTGAAGCTACACTTTGTTCATTGATTTGTTCATTAAATTACTAAGCTTCACTTAAAAAACTTTCAATTGTAATGGGCGCCGCCATCTTTAATATTTCCTTTCGTTGCCATTACTATGGTTACAAGTGTTATGCTGACAATCGCGATAATAGAAAATTATTTGTAAAAGAAATGTAAAACATTTTTCTGAATGAATGTGTTTTTCTGAATGTTTTTGTGTTAAAATCCACTTGTCTCACAAACAAATCAAAAGCAAATGTGCAAAATAGATTTATTAATAGATATTTATGTTCCCAACATATTCCCAAAGGAATATGCAGGTTTCGATTTATTCAGATTTATTATACCAACCCATGACTCTGTAACATCCCCTGGGATGCATTAAAGACATTCACAGGAATAGCAGAACATTTTTCCATAATCCTTTCTCTTCACCTGCTTTTCGACACGTACTTAGTAGCTCCTGTCATAACACACACTCACTCAGTCAGCGACGATGCACGTGACAAGTGTCACAATTTGTGTCAGGGCACCTAACATTGTATGTCACGGCAGATTGGTTTCAGAAAGCTTTCTAATGTATTTTGGCAAAGCATTTTTTTGGAGTTTCACTCCACTCGAACCTTTGACATTTCCAAATCTGCTGAGCTCCCTTCCCAGTTGGCCTACCAACAGACTCGTAATTATTTGAAGAGGGATAAAAAATATGAAAAAATAACAAATTAATAGATTTCACAATGCACATTCCGCTGTGATATTAAAGCCGTCTCACTGAAATTAGAACAAAGAAAAACCAATATGAGCAAATCGCACGTCAAATAAAACGATAACGTATCTTGATTGTCTTTTTAACTTTAACATCTCCAGACATATCTGGGTCATTTTTGGTAAAGAGGAACAATGTATGCTTGAGGAAACAGAGGAGATGAGATGGAGAGGAGCATCTCATTACTACTAGTTAGCACTACTTGAGTCTTGAAAACTGACTCGCTTTTATCACAGTTTCTCGCTGTCAAAACCTCCACACTTATGCTCACACTCATTGGCATGGAAACATTACATTGTGTGTGTGTGTGTGTTTGTATTATTATTGTTGTTGCATGCCAAGTACTTTGACAAAAACAGTAACAATAAGATAAAACTATTAGGGCTGTCAAAGATAACAGTATTTAAAGTGTTTAATGCGTGTCCAGGCATCTCCAACCATGTGATGGCGCACTCACCCGGGAGCTGACCATAACCACACACCTGCATCCTGTTTCTCACATTTCTTGTATAAATACACCTCCAGTTCATACATCCATAGTGAAGTCCTGTTGTTGGTTGTTTTGTGCAGACCTTTTGTTGTGTATACAGTATAGGCAACATTAATGTATGCAAATAAACTGTAAATTACTAATACTGTATGCCATTTTACACATACTGGGAAAACGGTCAATGGGAACAGTCTGAAATAACTTTCCCATCATTTCATTAGAGCAAAATTTCACACCTCACTCAAACAAGAGACACAGATTAATTGTTTAAAGGAACTTGCTTCCCTGTTGGGCCGATCGCATATTGCCTTACTGTCAGTGAATAATTTGCAGTTTATTAGCAGCTTGTTTACATGTGTACTGCACAGAGTGGAAAAGAAAACGCCCTCTCCATAGAACACCATCAAGGGACAGAAGATCTGAAATAGTTTTACAACACAATTATTTTCCCTATAATTGGCTCACCTAAAGATAAGAAAACGAAAGCGTTACATGTGCATTTAGAAAACTGACAAGCTGTTGCCACACATTCGTTGGCTAGTGCAAAGACTGAGTTTTATAGTCAAATTAGGGTATAATTCATCTCGTGCACAACTCGTGATTCTTGACAGGCTGAAAGCAAATACAAAGCTAAGACAATAGCCACCTTAATCCAAACAAATGAGCAAAATGTCTCATCTGGTAACGTATGAAATTCAATTTCATCAATCTTATTGATGAAAAATGTTTATGAGCTTGACTAATTGAATTACATGCACATTAAAAAGTCTATTTGTCATATTTACCTTCTGTGGCATTGAAAATGATATAATTATGTACCGCCGATCATTTTTTCCAGTATAGAAACAATTTAGCCCTCAGAAACCCATAGAAACCGTTTCAGCTTCATCAGAGTAATAAAATCAACCTTTCAGTGAGTAAATGTTTCTGATTTCAGTAGTCTCTGGGTGTTGGCTTTTATATTCCTAGATATTAATATGCCGTGATTATAATGAAACTACCAGCAACACTTTGGCATAGTAGAAATTTTCCCGTGCAACTGTTTGTTTTGGAAGCAATTTAATTAAATGCTAAAGGTTCGCATTTATGTAAAAATGCTGAGTGATCTTTAAGGAGTTTCATTAATTAAAATTAATTATAAAACACACAACTCAATACTGTGTAACACCCGCCCACCCAGACAAATGAATAACTGAATAATACTGTTTCATTTATGCTGTACTGTATGCTACAGTATATTAACAACAGAAACAACAGTAATTGAAATATGCGTGGTAAATTACAATATGCATATATAATAATAGCAATAATACAAACGTAAATTCTGCAAATATTTCGAGACACACGAATATGTAAATGTCTATTTGCACACATAGCACTGTCTTACACGCTTCTATACGAAATGACAGCTCAGTGGTCACCTGCCACCAGGGGAATTACTGGAACCCTCGGTAATTAATTTCAATATTCAACAGATCGCCCGCATTCATTATGCACTGGCAGTCTTTGTGGCCAGTGCTGTAAGCTTATTGATTGTTTAAGTGTGTCTATTCAGGTATATTCCAAGCTGCCATCATATTACATATTTGACCTTCAGTGACAATGGCCTTAATTTACATTGCTTAGTAATAGACTTATTAAAAACCTTCCAAAATCCAATTTGGGGAGCAGTTTGCGGTGTCATTAGTATTGAAATACATGTAAAGACTCACCATCTGCTCGGTGTAGTTAAACCTTTGTCACATACAAACGCAGGACACGCTTCTGTCTCTAGAAAGCGAAAACCAACAGATAATATTGATGGTTTTGCGCAATGAATACTAATACTCTGTTAGTGCTCCGGTCTCCAGAGGTAAAATGGTAAGAGTTTAATCTCTCACATACAAGAATTTATTATGCGTCAGTCAGTCTTCAGCAATAATATTTGTATTCTTTGAATTACAAGCTGAATACCATAAATCTATGTGGATTTAAGAGTTAGGCTATATTTCAAAGGTTTTAAAACAGACACTGTAAACGCGGTCACAGCTTGCCAGACGACAGCGTCCCGTTGCCATAGTAACGGCCCGCCGCTGCACCTTCTAGCGTATTAGCTTACTAGCTAACAAACTACGACTTTTAATGAATAAAGTGGATGTACAACCAATGAATGCCAAGACATAACAAGAACAGTTTTGGCATAACCTGTTTTTGTCCACGTCGTGGTTCGTTATGTTGCGTAAAAGGGATTGAGAGACTTTATTGGTTTGTTTTTGTTTGCTAGTGCGGATGATCACTGGACTTCTGTTGTTTATTTTCACAAATAAAAAAAGTGATTTCGACGTCTGAAAAGTTTGGAAGCATGTTCAGGAACGATTTTCAGGTAAAGTAAGCACGACATTCTGGTTCCGTTCTCCACTGTAAATAATGACAACCCAGCTAACAAGTTTAGGTTGTAAGAACGTTTCCCTAACGTTTGCATTAGTAACAAAAACGTTGATTAAATGTTCTTTAGAAATTTCAGGAACTGAAAATTAAACGTCGTATTAACGTTAATGCATAGTTAATAGTTAGTGGAACGTTGTTCAAACATTTTTAAATTATTTATTTTTAATTTAATTCAAACGTTCCTCGAACTGCTTAAGAGTAACATTTTTATATAATATGATAAATAACGTTAAACGTTCTACTAACGTTTCTGCAGGAACTTTGAGAGAATGTTAGGTAACGTTGTGAGAACATTTCTTGTAAGCTGGGGAGTCGTTCAATGCTTTTGTGTGTGTGTGTGTGTGTGTGTGTACAACGCTGTAGGGTGGACCCATGGTTGATGTGTTCAGTGCTCAAGGAAAAGATCCTGTGGCGAAATGGAAACTATATGGCAGGACACCTTCAATAACTAAAGTATGTATGTGTATACAGTACAGTACAATACAGTACCTGTTGAATTTTGCCATAATGAAAGAGAAAATTGTTATTTTTACCTCGATTTACATACATAAAATACATTCTGTAGCAGTTATATTTATATATACAGTTGTTATTCAGTGTCCGATCTGTAGATCATTTGTAAATCTAGTATGGTAACTGATCGCTGATCATGCGAAGTATTTTTGTCCTTTTAATTCATTTACTTTTATTCATTTTTAACAGCTGTTTGACAAAGAAGTAAAGGGCTTTGTATACAGTCTTGAGGGGAGCAGTCAAACACACAAGATGCAGTTACCAAAGGATGGGAAGATGGCCCGTGAGTGCTGTTGAAACCACGATAAATCAGATAAATGCCCTGCATTTATATTTAACATTTTATATTTATAGTAAGTGAAAGGCTAGCTCAGGGCTTAGAGGAACAAAAAGGATGATTCAGGGATTCTATTTTGGTTAGGCCTATAGACTTTTTTGTTCTTATCTCTGAAGTCAGATTAATCACACTAATATAATCAGTTCACGCTGCTGTATAGAGAGTGATTGTACTGAATGACCAGCGCTGTCCAGTGTACATACAGCAAGTATACCATTATATTCTAGTCTCATGTTCCTTCTTCCTACAGTTGGTCTGATTCAGAAGTTCCTCATTCTACAGGTCAACGTTCCTTTGGGAAAAGACTTCTCCACTGAGTTTCTGTAAGTCCCAGCTAACAATTTTAGGTTGTAAGAACGTTTCCCAAATGTTTCCAGTAAGTAACAAAAATGCTAAAAACTTTATTTTTACTGTTTTTATTTTAGTTAGTGCAAGAACAATTTGGATAACTTTGCGAGAACGCTTAGAGATCATTGGCCGATGTTCTGAGAATGTTCCCTGTTGGCTGGGAGTGCCGTTATGTCATTTTTACAAGTTTAAAAGTATTGTTGAATGGTTTCTTCCTGCATTGTGTAACAAATCTCTTAAAGATAGTTAAAGAAAGATAAAACGCTCTTTTAATTGCTATGAATGACATTGAACTAAAGTGCACAGGGTTTATTACCATGGAGAGCAAACGAATTCACACTTTCACACATGTAGATACGACTCCCACACCACCCTACGCACACAGGAAAACGGTTAAAGATCCTTCCCATCTGTCTGACACAGCAGGCACTTTGAACTTTTCATGCTGTCTTCCAGAGTGACAGATGAGAAACATCTCAAGAGAAGACTTTATCTGTCAACGGTTCATAAAGAGCTCTCCGCCACCCCCCTGCACGCCAGAATACCTCTAACCTGTCTTAAACGCAGCACTGTGAGTCCTGTTACAGCACGTTCTCCACCTGAATGTTCTGCAAAAGCAGTCAGATCAATAAGTGTTGACACTCTAGACCCTCTAGAATGCCATAGAAGAACCATTTTTTGACTGTGTGGTTCCATAAAGAACTTTAACACCCATAGAACCTTTCTGTTTCACAAAACATTATTTTTTTAGTGGAAAAAAATGGTTTTTGATCTTGATGGTTCTTTAGGGAACCAGAAACGGTTCTTTTATAGCATCGCCGTGAGGAACCTTTTAAGAACCCTTATTTTTAAGAGTGAGGATACTTGGTAAAATGGTCACAGAAATGATCTGCTGGTATGATGCGGTTCTACTGTCTGTGCGCAGTGGTGTAATCTGTGCATTGATTTGGACTCGCTTACCGCTGAGATATTCCGTGGGCCGCGTTTCCTGTCTCTGGATGGGATCATCATCTCCGCCTGCTGTAAGCTTCGACGGATCTTCACTATGAAGAATGAACCTGAAGACTACACGGATAGAGGTTTGGGAAAAGTCAGCTGGCGCTTTATTTAATGCTACAGTAAGGCGCTTATATTGAAAGTCAATAAGGCCAACAAAGCAGATTTAATTTAAATAATAATTGTGCATTTACATTTATTATTCATAAAACTGGAATCTGGAATATTCAGATATTTTTATTTTACATGTGAAAATCTGTTTGAACCATCTTCAAAGCATTGTCATTCAACAGGACAAAATAAAGCCTTTTGTTTCTTTGTTTTAGGTTTCGAACTAAGAAATGATCCAAGAGAAGAGATACCCAAGAATTGCCAGTTTACAGGGGAAGTTGAGCATGTTTTCCAGCTGGTGAACATGAAAACATTGGGACATGTTGAACTGAAGGGCGCACCTGCCAACTCTGATTCCGGTATAATCAGTTGTGCATGCAAATACAAACACTTTATCATTTACCTCCCATAATTCTTTGCTTCATTTACATTTGCACAAGTTTACAGTTGTGTTTTGTCTTAAGCTGAACCGAGCTGAACCGAAAGTTTTGTCTTTTTCATTGTTCTTTGCCAAACAGAAGGTCAGAAACCTTTGCAGAGCTCTCCTGCTAGTTCTTGTCTGTTCGTTTGCTGACTACAGACATCGCTTGCCAAGAGAGCTCTAATCATGTGTCTTTAGTCACATACCTGTCCATTCTGTAAGCCCACTGAGACCTTCATAGCTGTTCTCAGGTTTTTTATTTATCCAGACATCTGCTGGCCTCATATTACAGTGCCAGACTGTTGTCATCTCACCCTTAGACTCTTAAAAATGACCCACATAATGCCCTCACATGTGTCAAAATCATCCTAGCAAGATATTAATATAACGCTGACCTCAGGTTTTATAAACGTAGGATACTAATATTCATTTTGGAATGTTTTTACATATACAAAACTTGTGATAAAAGGCTGCAGTCTTCCATTACACATAATTCATTTTTCATCTCCTAGCAACAACGTATGAAAAACAGCAGGCCTTGTGCATGAAACCCTCTAGTCATATCTTACAGCCTTGGATACTGAGTGCGTTGTTATATTGAAATGACAAATGGCAGTATTTTGTGTTTTGTTGCCAGGTTGTCACGACCTTAACACTGTTTATTTACGGCGTTGCGGTAAATAACAATTGAAGATCCGGTGGTTTCAAACCAACAGATGGAAAGGGCCTCACAATTACAAGGATTATAAACATTAGCCTGAATCTGAGGACAGTTGTATTATCATAGATGTTGTTGTGGTATTGTTTGTCTAAATACTGCAATTAATTTGGCTATTTTAATATATCGTCTGTTGCTTGAATAACAGATGTTGAAATACTTTTTAAACGCATCAGATAACAACTTGTCTGTTTGCTAGAGGAGACAGGTGGTGCCAAGGTAACTATCACAAGGGGTCCTACGCCCCGAGACTCCTCCCATATTGCGTTTGGGTCAAAGGTCATCGGACCTCCTCCACTAACAGCAAGGAAGAGCGGCACATCGGCAAACAAGAAAGAAGACAGAACTAAGTCTGAAATGAGCCTCAACATACCAGGCAAATGCATCTTTATTATGCCTAATAAAAAAAAATTATAATAATAATATAAACATTTTCATGAAATAAATAACATTTTGAAGCTGCAATCTGTAACTTTTGCCTCTCTACCACCATCTCTGTTTAAAACATAAAACGGCAGGTTACATTTTTTACATTTTTGTAATTGTTGTTAGTTTCTAACTTAAAAAAGTTACCAATTGCAGCTTTAAACTATAATAACCCTGTACCATAGTTTTAGTAGATGTTCATCTGATGTAGAATACAGTAGGAAATCTTAAGTACCGTTTCCAAATCTATTTCCAAATACAGGTCGAACTGAAAATGTACAACCACGACCACCAGCTGAAAAACCATCCGCAGAGAGAACGAGTTCCAGAAGACCACAGAGAATCCACAATGTGGGGGGTGACAAACCAAACACAGGTACAAATCTGACCTCATTGACTTCTGAAGAAAAGATAAATTTATGACCCACTTGTTGTCTCTCCAGTTCATTTTGACATTTTCCAGATAATTGGATTTTAATATGAGCCCGTATTTGTTTTAGGAGAGCATTGATATTTGGTCCTCGGTGATCATTATCAGGATGTCCAAGAAATTATAATCAAATTATTTTTACTTCTCAGCCTTTCACTCCCTTGATAATTAATTGAAAGTTGGCTTTTGCTGGTTCCACAAAGCCATGTTTTATTTTTGTCTCATATTTTACTTGAAGATAAAGAAGATGGCAAAATTAGCCTGAATCAAGAGGGACTTGAGCTTCAGGGGAAACGTTCACTGTTCTCACTTCAAACCGTGTGCTCAGATTCAACAGCGGAGGATAAATTAACTGATCCGAATCGCCAAGGTGAGTAATTATGTGCTTTACATGTAAGTAGGAAAATTTAAAGTGCTGGTTTCAGTGTATTAAATGACCTGACATCTACAGTAACTCATATATGTGTAGGGACTAATAGCGGTGCCTGCTAAGGCAAGCATAACTTATGGTATTGCTCATACTGTAGTTAGAATATGGCATTACATGGAAGAAGAGACCCAAAACATAGACCAGAATATCAAAGAGATTTAGAGAGATGGCCAAAAGGGACCATATAACAAGCACATAGCAACATTTTTAAACTTTTGCCACCATGTGCAAACACAACTTGCATCTTGTTTTACAATGCTAATAATAAATCCCAGCTATTAAACAGTTTGTGAACAAATGGACTGAATTTTTTTAAATTGTGAATACAACAAAATATTCCCAAAACAAAACCGATTTTGAGGCTCTTGCAGCACGATTCAGCTTCGTGCGTCTCGGGGCAGTCAAAGGACTCCCAAACCAAACTTACCAAATGAGTGACCGTCGGTTTGAGGCTAGAACTCATGAACGGTTGCTAACAATCCTTCCCCGCAGAGCACGACTAACTCTGACTTCCCTTTAGCTGCGCAAAGAGAGTTCATTAGTGGTAATGGGACATTAAGTACACTGTGTAGGTCAGAAGCAATGTCTCTGGGGTTCAGGCGAGCGTGCACCGTGGGCAATTAGAAAAGGTGATTACAATATAAGCCTGTTCAAAAACGTGCCAGGAATCGAAATATGCTAAACCCCTCGGAATGACGAGAGGGAAAGCAACACTGGAGACGCGCTCTGTGAGCGTGCATGCTTTAATTAGATGAACCGCTACTCTGTGTGAAGCTTAATAGAGACTTTACTTCATTTTATCTGACATGGTCATTATGTTGTGGTTTTTCATATTTCATCATAATATGTAATCAGTTGTTCTGCTGACAGAGTCTTTATGATCCCTGCTCATGAGCAAAACAAACAGAACATAATATAACCCACAGTCCATTCATATAGACTAAGAGGAAAGAAAAATGTCTTTAAAGGCAGGGTAAGTGCTTTTTAGATACATTTAGAAACGTTGGTTGAACATCTCTTCACATCCTGATAGCAATCACCAAGTAAAATGGTCTAAATATATTAATAGTTTATGGGGCAGGACCATAAAAAGTTCGTCCAATTAATGAATTCAATCTGAATGCAATGATAGGATGTCCAGCTTGCCTTTAAAAGTATGTATTTGCATTTCTCCACGCACCATTGGAGGAGACGTGGCTTTGGAGAGTTCTCCAAATGGAGGCCGGTATCTTATGCTTTCAAAGCTAGCTTGCTATTGCTAGCCTCCTCAAAATTGCCCACCTTACTTTAATATCCCTTTGTTTTTCCAAGACAGCAGTGAGATTAAACTTAATTTCTCAGATTTTTCTTATTATGAATATGCAATTCGCATTAACTGCGTAGCATGTATAGCTATTACCGTATGTCAACAATGGCTTCGTTTGTTTCTGTTTCTCCAGAGCCATTTTTAAAGAAACCCTAGAGAGCAAGATGACACTTAAATAAAACAGCTGAGAACTCAATTAAGTCTTATGAGCTATAAAAGCAAGCACGATGCAATACTATTTCTCCACTGGGAATTATGACATTGCATTTATCTCGCATACAACAAGGTTGCATTATGGGAAATGTAGCATCACCGCATCGAACCTTGTGCATGTGGTCAGTTCCCAGTAATTGAAAGCAAAAACAATGCCCTTTCTCAGCCTGGTCTCTGGCAGAGTGAAGAAAGCTCACAGTTCACAGTAGTTTGGTGGGACGCTTTTGCCGCTGTGCGTTTTTGCTGAAGTAGATCAAAGTGTTTCGCTCTCACACAGCAAATTCATCACTTGCTCTCTGTGGTGTTTCTGCTCCCTGCTCTCTGGGTGTCTTCTCTTTAGTACGAGGGCATGCAGACCCCACAGGCACACATCAGAGCCACTGAATTATGATCTTACTGTTCCATTGCTCCCTCTCTACTAATGATGCTGTTTTTGTGCCAGTGGGGCAGCCAGAATGTACCCGCCACCCCCTAATCTACACACACACACACAGTTAATGCTATTTTTTACGCCAAACTTAATGCTATTTTCCATTTCCTGCTAGTCTCTCAGGACCGCAGATGTAAATTCCTTCCATCCACTTCTTTAAAATATCGCTTTCCACGCGTCTCCACCATTTATGTATATTTCAGGGGATCGTTAAAGCATAATGCTGCAGTTATCAAATTTAGCACAAATGAAAGCGCTTGGACGCACGCTGTAAATTCATCCTCGCGGCTGGCAAGCGTTGCAGGATTCATCTCAGTCTTCAAGGATTCTGGTTATGCTCTTATTTGCATACGGCTATTAAAATGAACGCAGACGAGAAACATGAGTGCCGGTGTAAAAAATGAAAGATGAAACGTTATGTTTGGTAATTAGATCTTTATTATTGATCTTTATACAGACATGTGAGTCATTGGATGGTCCCTGAGGGCGATCCAGGCAGAAATGATTCATGTTTTCTCGATGCGCAGCATAATATCATCAGGGTCTGTTTTTACTTGAGACAGATTTTTGCAGAATGGGTGAACTTTGACAGAAGAAACAATCAAATAGTGCTGACTGTCAGTACAACATGAGTTTAAAAACGTTTTATAACTTTTTATAGAGTTAATAATGGCTTATAACTTATAAGTTATATATATATATAAATAACTTATATTTATATATAAGCATTTTACCACAATGGCTACAAACTCTCTTTGCCTCACGACACTTGAAGTGATTAATCAAAAAGAGAAAGCACGAAATAAACAAAATTGCGTAAAGCAGTTTTTGTTTTTATTTCAATAGATACTACAATAATACCGTTACTATAAATTCTTTTGGCCATGATAATTGTGTAG
>JAZGTJ010016419.1:0-12693 GCA_036877575.1 Botia almorhae
CCTTTTTTTAAATTAACAAATGTCTTTCCTACCTCTATATGCTGCTATACATTTTTAATGTGTTGTGTTTTTGTGTATGGAAAAGCAGCTTACAGCACACGCTGGTGGCACCTTTTGTGTTTTTGATACGTGCCGGTGAATTGCTCCTCGATAACATTGACACAGTGGGATTTAATTCCTCCACGGGCATCACTGGTGCCGCTGCTAATCCTCAAACAGTCCAATTTCCTCACACTGAGCTTTAATTTTAATTATCGTCTTTAAAATACTGCTAATATTTCGTCCTGCTGAGCTCTGCCAATAGCCCTGAGCTGTAGGATATTTCCATCGCTCTTTTTCCCAGGATCAGTAATATTAATTATAAAGACGGGCGTCTTCCAGAGCTCAAAGCAGGATGGTGTGGAGGTTCTAAAGGTTGTAAGTTTGCATATTTATCCTATTGGGTGACCAAACAGCCGTGGGTGTGTTGGCGACCGGAATGATTAAATTAGTGTTTGATTGTTTGTATGCTTGAGCGTGTGTTTATCTCGCTTGGTGAATGTGGGGGAAGGAGGGCACATGAAAAACAGCTGGAGATGAAGGTTATTGAAACCTCAACTGTCAGATCGTGAGGGGTGGCGTCATAGCAGGCCGTGTTGTCATGGTCACAGATTATTCCGTATATCTGACAGAACGGAATCTCCCACCTAGGGTTTTTCCTGGAATGCTGATGTTCTGGAAGTTTGTGGTGTGTTAGTCATTGGTTTGCCCATTCCGTGATTGTTCAATGTTTCAGAATGATTAAAAAAATTAATTGTCTGTCTATAAGCAATGGTCAGTGCACATGACCTTATTTGAACACGTGTCAGGAAGACAGGAATGGAAAGGGTTGCTAACTCGTGAAGTGAATGACCTGTTAACAGATTGACCCTCGTTTGCCTCCAGTAGCATTTCATAGCCAGTAAATCACTCAGTGCTCCCTGTGGAGAGACCTGGATCAGTTATGATCTACTGAGTGTGTCTGATAAGTCAGCATTGCTGTGTTTCCCTTAACCTGTCAGACACAGGGGTTACACACAGGTCAAAGAGTTTTAGCCCGTTGCTAAGTGTTTGCTATGGAGTTATGGGTAGTTGCTTGAGCGTTAAGGCAATTGCTTATGAGTCTAAATGGTCCCTAATGTTTTTGCGCCCAAGTGTGTTCTGAGTCTTTGTTTAATGTAAATTTATGGAGTTCTTTGGTTAATGTTTTTTCATGGAATCTTCCAGGTAAAAATAAAAAAAGCCTGATTGCTTAGAGCAAGATTATCGCTTGTGTCCTTAATAAGCAGCATGATTTCAGATCAAATCCAAAAAAATGAGCAACAGTAATAGTGATGCTTGCCTTAGCAAACATAATTGTATATTGTTGCACACACACACACACACACACAGACAGATTCCAAGATGGAGTGAATAGATCTGGAGTGTGTCCGTATGAGAAAGGCAAAGAAATATAAAAACTGAGATTTAACTAATTTCACGTATAGTTGCTCGTACATAAGCAGCATATTTCGTCGAGTGAATGTGTTCTGTGTGTGTTGGGGTGACAGAGTCTGTGTTTTAACTCATGAGCTTAATTTCCTGTGTGCTGGCTCGCCGCCCGTCTGTTGCTGGCTGGATGCCTCTCTCCCTCTCTTGTTCCCCCTCTATCATTCTCTTTCTCTTCTAGTTTCAGCTCTGACCACAGCGGCTTTCCCACAATTCCCTGACAGTGTCCCAGCGTTCATCAAAGTGCCCCACTGCATTGGTCTGCAGCTATTAAACGAAACCAAATGTCACAGTGCTGCACTAGGACTGATCTCATCTCTTACTGTACACACACACACACACACACACACACACACACACACACATGTTGGTACTCTTATGCTTGTGAGGACTTTTCATTCACTGGTTTCATACTAAGCTAATAATAGTTTTCAAACCCTTAGCTTTTAACCCCCCCCCACCAACTTTCTGCATTTTTTGCATTAAAGCATCGTTCGGATGTTTATTAAGCTGTTTGAATTACAAGGACAGTTGAAGTATCCTTGCAATGTAGCAAATGTCAGGTTTTCCTACATTGTAAGCCCATTTAATGTAGGTCAAGCCAGCACACAGACACACACACACATACACTGGAATATGAAATTCTGATTGACTGACTCATTGAGCAAAAGCAGAGCTAAGTTGTGGCCTGTGAAGTTTCTTTTTTTAACTACAAAGCCTGTGTTTGTGCGACTTGGCACTGACCTCATACGTTCTTACTTGCTCCATTTCACATAATGCAAAAATTGTTTACGAAACTCGTTCTGTTTTCTTCTCTTTCTTTTCTTATCTGTGTTATCCTTTCCTCTGCAAAGTCCAGTCATACCCCACACCATTTGTGTTTAGGAAACTGCTTAACAAGCTTTGGCTGCCCTTATTCTCTCTCTCTCTCTGTCTGTCTCTCTCTGTCTTTTTTCTCTCATTCTTTATTGTAGCTCTGACAGGCAAATTAGAATTCCTTCTGACAGAAACTTACCTCTGCAAAACATCCAAATAAACTTTTGAACTTTTCAAATGTATATATAAATTCACGCAAAAGGATTTCATTGTCTTCACATAGATGAAGACTTCCAGTTTAAAAACAAAAAACAAAATCACCATCAAAATCGTCCATATGATAACATGGCACAGGTTGGTCAGTAACACCAAATGTTGCTGCGCCATGTTTGATTTGCGAGCCGCAGTGGTGGTAGAAATTATTTATGTAAAAATGTCATAAATTGTGGTCTGTTTATGATCTTATGGCTTTAGAAGATTGTTGAAAATTCCACTGAAATTGCTGAAAAAGATACAGCATTGGCGTAATGTTCCTGTGTTCGTTTAAATACTTTGTCAGACTGTATTTCTGGCCTTAAGGTGTTCATTAGTTGGAATGCCTCTTATTTCCTCTCCACTGTTTCTCTCTCTATCTCTCTGTTCTCTTTCGTCTCAGCATGGCATTTTTGCTGAGTAGGCCGTGTTCGGCCCAGCAGACTGTAAATTCCTCAGTTTAATGTATGCCATTAGTCATACTCATTTGCTTAGCCCGAGAACATGCCCATATTTGGTCAATGAAGGTCTGCATGTTTCATCCTGTCAGGTTTTGCTTTCGTTTCCTGACATCATAGATGTTTGATGATGTAGTTACCATGACCTGGGATCAGGGCTGGAAGATCTGAGGCATCTCACATCTCCAGAGCCGCCTTTGGGATAGACATCCCTCAGATGTCAAACACACCACTGACAGCCACTCAGGGCCACAACACAACAAACGCCGAAGCCGAAAACCGCGAGGCGCTAGCTATCGCTCACTCGCGCGCCAGTGCGTAAACAAACCTGAGATACGGAGTAGGTTCGCCTAGCGGCACCATCCCCCTTTCCGGACGGTCGTTCCCTGAGCACTTGAACGACCTCTGGAACATGGAAGCTTATCAGGCAGCGGCCAGAGCGCATTCCTCCGAGATAAGCGCTCCAGCCGGCTCCTGTCAACATGAAGTGTGTGCACCCGTAATCGCTAGCTAAATTCGTTTGTAGCGTGGCCTGATTAGCCTACCTGTGTCGCTGTCCGGGTCACTGTTTTTCACAGGAACTGTTGAGACCTTTTGTGTCATCATGGGCTGGCAGTAGATTATCATAAAGAGCTTTGCAGTGAAGTCCAGGCACACATCTAAAATTATTACAAGGCTCAGCTCAACGGTTGGCCTTTGAGCCAGTTTTAATCAATTGTAGATGCACAATGTGTGTGTGTGGTCACTATGATTGCCCTACAAAACACCCCGTGGTCTCTGGTGACCTATACACACTTTCTTCAGAGATTGAATACTAGTGTAGCTTTCTGGGTTCTTTCATAACCTTTATGTCTTTTGATCAATAATGTAATTCCGTGTGTTTGCAGTCTGAATCCAATCTTACCTGCTCCGCCCTGGCTTAACAAGGTTCTGCGGTGGTGTCCTTGAGCCATGATGTGTGTGTGTGCGCGTGCGTGCACGTGTGTGTGTGCGCGTGCGTGCGCGTGTGTGTGCGCGCGCGCGCGCGTGTGTGTGTGGAACAAATAGAACGTGTTTGGCAGAAAGGGGGGAGGGCCGAGGTTCATTTATACTTGCGTTGTAGGTGGTAAATGACACAGGTGGAATATTGGGAAACTTTCCAACTGTGTAAGGGTCAATCACCCAAAACCCACACAAACGCGTGTAGCAGCGGCCATGTTGTCATACATTTTTCATTAACACGTTCAGCATGGTGGAGTCTGATGTTATTAGATCTTGGGTGGATGACATTTACTCAAGCAGGACATTGTTCCTGGAACAACATTCCTTTCAAACAATTATGGCCCCAACCCTAACCATTACGATTAAAGTCAACATAAATAGGTGTTCACAACTCTGTTTTACTTCTGTAATGTGATACATGACTTAGACAGGACATGTAATGAGAACAAAGCGTAAGGAGGGAATTCTGGGTATATTTATTGGGAAAAAGGGAGGACTTGATGTCAGATTCAAAATGTTGTTTAGAAAGCAGAGTAACTTCTTGTTACTCTTCTGATTGTATAGAATATAATATTAAGTATTAGAAATTACATCACTAATAAATTATTTACAAATGACTAGGAAAGTAAATTTTCATTTTTTATTGCATATTGAATGTACCTACCCCCGAAATCAGAGGGCGATGATTGGTCGATAAGAAGTTTGCTCAACAGGAATGTTGATTCAGTAACGTGTCTTGCTTGGTCAAGTCACAGTGTGTCAGTCACAGTCACAATGCATTGTGGGAGCACAAAGATTTTGCTGCCTGCTGTGTTCTCATGTTAGCAGACGCTGACATGTAATATGCAGTTAGACTCAACTTTATTGGCTCAGACTGTTCTCTCTCTCCACCTCTAGAATAGCTGGGATAAGAGCAGCTGCAGGTAAGAGATGTGTGTGTGTTTGCGTATGTGTGTGTGTGTAGAGGAAGGGAGTGCTGAAGTGATTAGAAGCTGATGTACCCTGTCTGTTCCATTATACACACTGACCTCAGTGGCACACACACACACACACACACACACTAAAATCAATTCTCCTCACACCAACTGGAGCCTTAACCGGATTTGTGGTGATGGTGTCTGTCTCGTCTTGCCATGCAGTAGCGTGTTCTTCACTCAAGTTCTTCTGCTGCTTTCTTTCACAACCTTCATCCTCGTCGTCATCCTTAGACCTTCACAACAGCGCTTTGGTCAGATCTGTCAGAGAAATTACTTGGAAGTAGCTGATGGTGTGTATTTTTTTAATAAGAAATTTCTTGTTACTAGTTAGCTTTATTTTTTAAAGAAAAATCAGTAGACCATTTATTTTCTCCAGACCTATTTAAATGTCTCCTGCACTCAACAAAATGTAATACATTTTTGTGAACCTGGAACCAACGGGCAGTGAGATTAGACTCCATGCTTGTCAGGCCTGTCAGCTCTTAAACCTCTCCATTAGACCAGCAGCTATGGAACCATCAAGCTTCTGTCACCACGACAACTGCATATTCCAGAACTCTCAGCAGGGTTCTGGCTCCGCCTCCTGTTCAGCAGGCTTGACCCTTGACCTCTCTGCCTCCTGTTGCTTTGATACTTTTGTAATTGTGTGGGCTTGTGTTTTTTCTTAACTTGAAGGCTGTCTCTTAGACTTTTGAGGAATGTGATTAACTTAAATTGCACGCACACAAACACACTCTCACATACAATTGTGTATTCTGCAGGTGCCAGTCCAGTTGTGAAGGTATAAATGCAGAGGTGTGCTTGGTGTCTGTGAACTTTTGCTGTTCAATGGGTGCATTCCAAAGCTATGCGTGTCATTTCCTGCAATTATGTATCTTTTTAGAGAGCTGCATTTCACAGCTTTTAACTCTGCTCTGCAACGTCATTAAAGTAATCTCAGCTTTTTGTACTCAAACACACACCCTTACCGCCATCTCCTCGTTTAAGCCAGGCTGTTGCCTTTTATACACTCACACTCACACACGTTTGTCTATTCAAGTTCAGTTCTGAGCTTGTTTTTATTGTACTGTAAAAATGTTTGGAATTTTAAGTAAAAAGGAATGTCAAAATGCTGTAGGCAAAAACTGTTGAAGAAATAATCCTCAACAAAAATAAAAAAAGACAAAATTAAATACTTTTTTTTTTACCTCATACATTCGTTCTGGAATATTCTGGCTTTTCCATATAATGAATGTTAACTTACCAGGTAAATAGATTACCTGGCTTTACCTATAGCTTTAAAATAACAAAAAAGTCGATAAAAGTTTTTCAACAGAATCAAAAACGCCATGATTTGCATTTCTGAGTAAATGCACCACTGCAGCTTTCCAAGTAACCAAAACAAACGTCTAGCTATTGTCTGTTAAACAACCTGCCAAATCCACCTGACGAGCCTGGCACTCAAGATTTTGTCTTTGCTTTGCTTTTTTAAACTTTAAAAACATGTTTTTGGTTACCTAGCGGATTATTGAAACAAACGTAGCATTTACAAATGCCAAACTGTTGAGGGACAGGATATCCATTACATTGCTCATTCATTTCTAGTTTGAACAAACCAAAAACCACACCACGTCCCTCTCAATGTCTCTCCTCCACGAACACAAATGGCGTTTCGATTTCTTTCTTGTTTATCTTTCAATTTAATGAAAAAACGATAGCCAGAAAAAAGCAGAGGGCTGTAACTTTTTACCATCAACATAATTATGAAATAGTGGCTTCACTCAGAGCCCAATTTAGTTTTATGAACTTAAAGTGGAACCTGGCACAGATGATCGAAGAAGGAATGGATGAGCGAGCGCAGATGAAGCTACGTGTCTGCGTCTGCGCGTGGTGGAATGCAAAGTGAGGTCTTGAGCGCTCACCTGCTGTGCGCCATCAGCAAAGCTAATCGTGTGTCACAATAATGAGAGAATTGCGGTACCTACCATCCAAACACACACGCAAACACACACACACACAGACCTGCTCCACCCGGTTAGTTGTTCTGATTCACTGTACATCTGATTGAGGTTGATTCATGTCACTGTTGTTAATGATTTCATGAATCATGTTTCCCCCGGGACACGATGGCTTGCCTGATTGCTCTGTACTGTGTGTGTCTGTGTGTCCCTGTTTACACCGAGAGGTGGGTGGCAGCCATTAACAGGTGCGACCATTCTTTAGCGCTTTAATGGACCATGAGAAACATGACAGTGTACGACTGTGTGCGCGTATATCTGAATGGTTTATCGTGGGTTGTGTATCTAGGAAGCATCTACGAAATGGTTCATGTATTGTTCTCATCATATTTATGAAAACCCTTTTTTGTTTTCCTACTGTAATGGGCAAAGCTTATGCAAACATACTCGGGAGATATTTCCCCCTCATAAATCAAAAGAAAACATTATTTTTAGGACCATTTAATTTTTCATTATATCAGTATTTTCATGGCAGTTAAACATGTATTATTTTCTTTACATAAATGACAGTCTACAGTCAGCAGTGTGATGTATGTACATGAGTGTCAATGGCTACGTTTTTGACCAAAATGCACCTGTGCTTCTCGTTCTCTAATCTCACACGCCCATTCACACAAAGGCACTGGGCATGTTTTCCTGCTCTGTGCAACGATTTTTCTGCATTCGTGTCCCAGCATGCCCTGGTGAGCGTTTGACGCTCTCCATTTCCATTAGTTTAACAGCAACAAAGTCACACGCTTCATTTTAATACTCTCTTTGGCTATTACCACCATATGTGTCTGACTGCCAGGGGCCAAAACAATCTGTTTTGTTATTTCAGAGAGGCTAAATGTTGTCTGCCAGCCATATTTAACCCATAAGTACCCCATTAAATCAAAATTGAGATTTGTGCCTTTTAGTCAATGTGTGTAAGCTTCGAGGCCATCAGTATGCTAGTTTACTCCTAAACATTGCATTTACAATGTACAGTATTTGTTCTCTAGGGAAATGAACCAAAAATATTGATGACTCATCTTGCACTACTTGTATGTCCCGCCTCTTATAACGGCCGCAACCAATTAGTGAGAAGCAAACAGTGCTTCGTGGTTGTGATGCAATTTTAACCTGTTTGCTATAGCAAAAGAAGGGACGAGGGATTTAATATATTCCAGCCAATTTCCTGTTCCGATAGGATGTCTGTCACCACAGGAAGAAAACTATAAATAATAAAACTAATATAATGGTTGGAAATAACTGCTGTGAAATGTCAAACATGCAATACACAAAGCAAATGGAAATCCGCTGTGGATAAGCAACCACGGTTAATCTATTTAACTGTATGTCTGTGTGTGCTTGCGTGTCCTCTCCTTTAATGCCCCGGTCCTAATTAGTTAGTGGTCTGCTCGCAGTTCGGGACGGAATGTGAGCTATTTAATAAGAACCCAACAATGCAGTGCCTCTTGTGATGGGCAGCAGGCCGGGGAGCCAAATTATTAAACTGGCTTCATGAACTTGATTATGTAAATGAACTTGGAATGTTAGTGTGTGTGTGTGTGTGTGTGTGTGTGAGGGAGAGAGAGAGAGAGAGAGAGATGCAAGAGGCCAACATGAGCGGGATAAAGCATGACATTGCATTTCTGAATCCAATAAATTGAGTTTCCCCAGAGTAATCTTCCACTGTAATTCACTGCATAAGATGTAACTTAACCCAAATGTCATATAAACAAGATGGATAGCTAGCTAGATAGACAGACAGACAGATAGCTGGAGAGACATAAGAGGGAGAGAGCTACACTCACTGAAAGAATGGCTTTTTCCATCATATATGCTTTGAGGGCATAGTATCTGCACCGATTTCTTTTTTCTCCCCGAGGTAATAAGGTATGTAACTGAACCTGTGCACATTTTTGGCTCAGCTCTGACTGCTGTTGAAGGTGAAGGATAAATGGCAGACTGACATTTTGGCAAGCGACCACAGCCGTAGCAGGTCACATGACCACAGCTAGAGCGAATCAAACCCTTCGAGCGTGTCTAATGCTAAGCATCTGTTTAATCAACACTGCGCCGCGGTGATGGCCGGCCCGTTGAGACAGTACGGTAGCAATGTGGAGGAAAAATGAATGTTTGACAGTCTTCAGAGGACGGGCAGTTAGGAGAGAATTCTGCCCTGGAATTTTTCTGCATGGTCATGTGCATGGCTGGGAAGTACCCACTGTTCCCAGACCAGCTGAAATATTCAATACAATATCTAAATGTTTCATGCAATACCTAAAAGTATCAATAAATAACAGCTCAGTCTGGTTACAACATTTGCGATCGTATATTGTTATGCTTAGTTACTTTGCAGCAATTAATTGAGTCAAAGTGCTATTTGTGCGATGCATAAAGCTGTTGCCTATGTAGACCGCTCCAAATCAGTCACTTATGTGGCTCCATCTAGGTTAAGGTGCTGCCTTAGAAGGTAGCTGCCTATTGAGGCTATAGACAAACCTAAGACAGACAGTTACATGTGAAAAAGAGCTTTTGTCTATGTGTGTGTGTGTGTCGCTGCATCAGTTTGTGTGTATGTGTACAATTATTTCCTGTTGGTCATATTATTATGTCACCGTAGAAGCCACTTACAAACACTTTAACTATGGTTTGACCCGCTCCACCACTGCACTTTGTTACTCCACCTTTAAAATGACCTCACAACCTGCTGCATACAAACACCAGTTTCTAATTGGCTAGAGGACAGAGGTCTTAGAGTTTGATTGACAGGACTTTGAAGAAAGGTTTTCTCTTGAAGCTCAGTGCTCAATACACAGAGACTCTTTGCGCCACCTGGGCAATTCCGAGGGCTATCTGAGGTTCCAGACAGCAGGAAAATTGGAAGAGAGAGAGAAAGTTAGAGAAAAGGAGGTGGGGGCAAGCGAAAGTCAGAGAAAGGGATTGTTGGAAATGGGAACTCGGTGAAGGAGTGAAAGAGGAATGAAGAGAGGAATTGAGATTGTGGGCAGTGCCGAAAGAGGAAGGAAACAAGAGGGAAATGGAAAAAGCTAACAAGAAAAAATAGATGCCATGCATTTGGAAGTCCCCAGAGAATCAGAGTCATGTCTTCTTTCTGTGAGAGATTGCTTTTGCTGGCATCTCGGGGGAATTTGATTGACAGCTCTGGTAGAATATCCACACATCTTTATCATTCCTGCAAACTGTGAAGTGACCAGGATATACTTTCATGACATCACAGCACATCGCGTGATCTGATTGGATATTAATAGATTCTGGAACATTCTGGGCAAAGAGTTCTCAAGGCTTCTGACAGCAGAGCACACACTTTTGTGACTTTGTGCTGAAGTGTGTGTGTGTTTGTCTTTAAAAGAAACTTTCCAAGTTTGTGCTGTTTTTTTATTTATTTGTGAATTTGTATGGGTAGTCTCAGCTAATCTCACATCCAATTAGACGCTTAAAATCAAGCTATTGTAGGTGATCTTTATTCACTGACTTATTGTCCTATAACACAAGACACTGATTCACTGACCGACCAAAAAGCGCTGAATGAACACACACCCAATGTCGGTTCATGCTCCTAGTGTTCAATGATCTAGTATTAAGCTCATTAAATTTCTGAGGGCCAGTTGAAAATCAATAAAGCCAACCACTGCAGACAAACTTTTCTTTTAAGTCCAATTTATGTCCTCCTTTATCAGTTTCACAGGCCTCTTTTTATCCCCAGCTAGGTCTGTTTTTATAATGTAGTGAAATAAATGCGATCAGGATTGGAAACGGGCAAGCATAAAGTTCCCTCCTGGAAATGACACACAACACTCAAACACACTCATGTAGATTCACTCACTCACTCACTCACTCACTCACTCACTCACACTCACTCACTCTCTTTCCTTCAGTCTCATTAGCTCTCTGTGGCCGTTTTGTCTTTTAATCAATGCAGAGAACATAACTACAATTAGCAGCTTTCCCATATCGATCCCAGTTGAATTAAGGAGAGAAAAGGCAAGTAATGGATCACACAATGAAGCGTTCCTTGTGGAGGTCTTCAATCACCATGCCGTTTGTGGGTTTGTGCATGTCTTTGTGCGTTGTGTGCGAATTTATTTGTGTTGGTACAGTGCGTCTTTCGGAATGCAAATAAAGGCTTGAGGCTTTAACTGAAATTTATTAGAACAGAAGTTCAGGGTGCAGTGGGAATGTGGGAATCTGCTTCACTTTTGTTCACTCATTTGAACTGAATCTGGTTTGAGTTCTATTTAAAGGAACAAATGTGAACAGTCTTGAAAAGATGGCCTGTTTACACAGGCAACAGAGCACGAGCAAAACACGGCTTATAAACATATTTTTGTTCTTGCAGCTTGGATATTTTAGCAATAGCCGTATAAGATGTTGTTTTGTTATATCACAGCTCAAAATACAATCATAATATTTGTCAGTTGTTACCATCACAATATTTATTAAGTAAACTCAATATTTATTAAGTATACTAAGTATGATTGCTTCAGCTAAATTGCTCAGCCTGTTTTAAGGATTCTATTCTTAATTTGTTACTATAACTACAACCAGTCAATATTATTTTATATGCAAAACAGTTTGCTTGCTTTATTTCAAGTCAGACATGGTTAATAGTATATCTATTTTTAATTAAACAGTCAGAATCAGTAACCGCTTTGACGCATTCGGCGAGTTCATTTAGTGAAGCATTCTTCAAACTTATTCACGTTGCTAAAACTGATCCATCAAACTGATTCACATTGCTAAAACTGATCCATCAAACTGATTCACATTGCTGAAACTGATCCGTCAAACTGATTCACATTGCTAAAACATATCCGTCAAACTGATTCACATTGCTGAAACTGATCCGTCAGACTGATTCACATCACTGAAACTGATCCGTCAAACTGATTTACATTGCTGAAACTGATCCGTCAAACTGATTCACGTTGCTAAAACTGATCCATCAAACTGATTCACATTGCTAAAACTGATCCATCAAACTGATTCACATTGCTAAAACATATCTGTCAAACTGATTCATATTGCTAAAACATATCTGTCAAACTGATTCACATTGCTAAAACATATTCGTCAAACTGATTCACGTTGCTACTTCGTCAGTCTTTCTGAGTGATTCATGAAAAGAAGCGGTTTGAATCATTTGTTCATGAATCAGACTAAGTTACTTACACTCTAGGTTTGTTTTTGAGCGAATTCAGCCAACACAACACAACAAAAAATCATTGTCATGGCGTTGTTTTGCGTTAAACATTCTTTTCATCATTGAATTCAGACTGCAAGCTTACAACTGGTGAAAAATATCATTTCTTTTGCTTCGGAATGCTAGACCTCTGTTGCTGAATACAGGAAACATTTAGTGTGTGATGTTTATCAACTGAACGTTGTACTGTAGTGTTGGTTTATGATTGTGTGTGTGTGTTGTCATCAGACCGGCACACACTTCATTGGGAAGCCGTGGCTAAACAGTGATGAATGTGTGTATGCTTTGCTTTGATTGAGTGCCCCGTTCTAATACTGGAGCGCACACACACATTTTATGACAGCCAAGATGGAAAGCTGCAGTTTTAAATATAATGAGGAAATTCAGACACACACACACACACACACACACACACACACACATTGAATAATTGCAATACAAGATCTAACAAGTTATATACACTCAAACTTATACACAACTAGTGCTGTGGAGTAACTAACTAATCATAGTGTCAC
>JAZGTJ010016420.1:0-12693 GCA_036877575.1 Botia almorhae
TAATGGAGTTCGTCAAATATCTGTGTGTGTAAATACTGTGATGTGTATAGAACATTACAATGCTAACATTTCTCACAGACTGTTGATTCAGCGTGAAGAATAAAAAGGCTCAGTTTGAATATAGGCAGTTTCTGATTGTGAGCATGTGACAGGTGGAGACTTGTTACAGCAGACGTACAGCCCTGTGATGTCTGACAGTCAGGCTTGCATCCACACTAACAGATGCACTGTCATCATGTCCACATCATTAAGGCTGTCTTTCATGCTCACATTAAATGCTTCATAATTTCGACTCTTATCTCTTAAACATTTAGAAAGCATTAAGTATTTTACATTCTCATTATTTTGATTCTGAGTAATTTGATTATATCGCACCGAATTCCTAAAGCGTCCAGGACACACTGAGAAGGAATAACTCAAACTCGTACTTTAAAAAATGCAGGTGTTTTTCGTTAGCAACACTAACAACACTGGCAATCAGCGTGCAAAAGACTTGAGGCAGAGTCTTGGGTACAGCTATATTTACCCTGAAATGTGAGCAGATAAGAACTCAGTGGCCAAACTGACGCCTCAGCCAACCCCCTCCAACTAAAGGCAACACACTCAACCATACTATATCTGCCAAACCAAACGCAAAATCTACCTATTATATCTGCAGCACTGCAATCTTGTAATTGGACTTTTAAACACCAAGTTGCGCAGCTTTGGCAATCCACCAGGTTCATATTAAAAAACGGCAGATCTCTCATCCAGCATGGGATTTTAAAGCTTACATATTGGCAAAGACATGTCCAAGATTAGGCTACAATTACACATATGTCCAACATTTTTAACAATACCCTATCATTTGTAATCGTTAAATCATTTACAGTGAGTGAAGAAGGCTGAGTAAAAAATAACCTGGTACAAAAATAACATTAGGGCAACCGCTTACCAAAAAAAACCAAATAACAACCATTAGGCTAACATATGCGAAAAATCTCTAAAGACAAATTGCAAACCTGTGGTCCTTTGTAAGTGCCACAGACTTTTAGTATCATATGTGCAAAGTGCTCTCTGCTAGCAGGTGAGTGTTGGGTTCAAGGGTACCTACTGTAAGTAGAGCCGTTCTCTTAGTTCCAGTGGATGGAAAAACCAAGGTGACGGTTTATTATACCACACATACACCATTTACTGTTCACACAAACCTGAAAAAGAGAAAACACTTAATGTTGTTTTCTAGCTCTATTAAGAAAATCAATGATCTGCATTTGTACAAATTATTTACACCATTTATTTCTTTTAAGAAAAACAGCTGTCCAATAAAAAATTAAAGAGCATTATCTTTAGTAAAACCGAACAGAGCAAGCCTTATGATAACCCTGAACAAAATCCATTAATATATACCTCAATGTATAAAGAGAGTAAATAATCAACTATAGGCTTTATTTGACAGCTAATGAAGAGATATATGAGATCGTCTTTTAAAGCTAAACTACAAAGCCAATGTGCTGCATTCCCATCAGTTCAAATGCCATTCCAGATCCCGGTTACGTTGAACCACTAACAGTAAAGAACATAACTGATGACTCAAGAACGCCATCTCCCACACAGACCTCAGAGTGCTGGGGGGAAATAAAAGCTTAAAGTCAAAGAAATGAGTAAGTAAATCGGAGTGTGATCTCACCATTCGCATTTTCCATAGATAGCGTGCTGCTTTGGAGGCTGTAGCCCCAGAATGAGAGGACCAGGGAGGGACTGTATGAGCACAGTGATCCAGAATGCCAGAGATCATATTACTGAGCTGGTAAATATAGCGATTGCCTATGACCTCCGCAGGTCACTCAACACTTAGCTGCACTCCAATTTGTTCTTAAAGAAATAGCATTAACACTTTATATAGGCAGAAGTAGTTATGTAAATTATTTTATATAGTTATATCGTTTAAATATGTTATTTATAGTTTAAATATGTTATTTAAGCTCATAAAAAATTGAATAAATTAAATATTTACTAATTTATATGTATTTATTTATATACCGTTTATAAGTAACATTCAATTAACATGCTACATCTTATACGCATTTGGTCTGAGGTACTTCAACACCAGCACTCGAATCAAAAAGTATGTAAAAAGCCATGTAATATTAAACATCATGTTTAACATGATTAAGTCAGAAAATCAAAACAGGAATTTAGTTTTTTTGGTTTGGGATGTCAACAGCTGTTTAGCTGGGTTGCATTATCAATACCAGACACACTGAAGTACTAGTAAGTACACAGACAATGTCAAAAGTCAAGACAGACAGTCAGCATAACCATGGGAGGGTAATAACAGCAGAGGATATTAAGTCATTATTAGGTTATTATGGGAGATAGTAACCATCCACACCCATGACATTAAATAAACACAACTGGGTGCGATAGCTTACGTTAAATAACAAAATTATAATTCATGCTACATGCAAGTTTAGTCAGTTACAAAAAGTAACAGCTGAGGTTGGAGCTGCGCTGATCGCTGCAGTATATCACTAAACTTCACTAAGAAACCTTATCAACATGGATACCTTATATACAAGTCAAGTATATGTGCTTAAAAAGAAAAGAAACATGACTATGATATTACATTTAGAAGAAGAAAGACTTTGTGTTCATTTGACATTACATTTGCGGGAGGATCAGGATAAATCACAACTCGCAATTTACCGCCGCGGTACACTGTACTTCTGCATGTTTATAGACAAGACAACCGGCCGGCCGATGTTATGTAATCAGCGAAATGTCTGGAAGCTTCCAACATGCATTCAATCGGGTTAGTAGATGAGAATGAACGTGCAGTGAGAGCATTCATAGCGTTACTCACCAGAGTGAGCGAGACCCTCCTCTCCCCGGCCTGCTCCTTCAACGGAGAGCCCACCGTGAGCTATCCTAGCTTGCTATTTTGAACTCTTTAAGTCGATACACGACAGTTCACTGGGGCTTTGAGTAGTACAGTGTAAAAAAACACGAGACACCTATTGTTTTTGGTGCTTGTAATATTGCAAGCTCTTGACTTATAATCAAACGAACGGTCGCTCACTTTAACGGTGACGTCAGGTGGCTTTTCTATCAGTCGATTGGTTGTTTCTGCCCTCGGACGTCACCGCAATACCACCGCCCACACTGTCACCTTGACAACGGTATAAACACAGCTTTGAGATTAGTAGATTTTTTTTTGTATTTTAAGGTTTAATTTTTGCACAAAAACATTTCATCTTCAAGTCAGACATTTTAGTTACATAATTAGTTGCATTAAAGTAAAAACATTTAAGAAACGAACAGTGCTAAATTGGACTATGTTAATGCGTAGGCCTAAAAATCAGTATTTTATTATTTTTATAAAGAATCTTAATAAAAATATAAAGAACAACGGTCATGACAGTCAATAAGTTTATTGTCTCTTTGAGCCACTCCATTCAGCTTTCAAACAGATACACATCAGCACGTGCACACATACAGTATGCTGGCAAATCATTGATTTAAAACTGTAACACATTAACGGTGTGACTGTGTGCAATTTACTTCAAAGGTATTTCAGTGCTCATTTAAATTACAGGCATCTATAGGATAAATGACTCTCACATTTCTTACCTATTTCACATTTTTAAAGCCTTTCACACGCCCTTTACAATATCTGTAGTGTCAGTCAAATTAAATATAAAATTAAAGAATGCAAATGTACAACTGAGGATGTACACTAAGAGGAACGAATGCAGCAGACATACATTTTGTAAACCATATTGTCACACATTAAATCCTGACAATGACCGTAAAAGTACTAGTAATACTAGTATATTTATAGCAAAAAATCATACGATAGTTATGCAAATGTGAGACGCTAATATCGGTAGTATGTCCTGTGTGGGCACAGAACATGAAATATTAATGCTCTAAAAGGGAATTGTCTATGTAAAAAGCAAGTGCTTCATACTGCTTTAATGTTTGACTAGGGAGAGCAGGTAAAGGCAAATGGAATGTTAAAGGTATATAAGACTGTATAACTAGAAATTAAATGTATATATATTATATGTATCATCTATCTACTTGATTATAATTCTTTTTCCAGTCAAACAGTAATTCTAACTTTAAATTCAAACCAAGTACAAGATCTTTTAAACAAACACTCTTAATATGAATATGGTAGCGAGTGTGAAACATTTTACTGTCCATTTCTTATGTTTATTCTTTTAAGTTATGCACGTAAACCACTATTAAATCTCTGACTATCTACCTATTTTTAACCATTTGGTTATAAGTTTAAATTAAAAAAATGACAAAGCAACAAATTATGTATCTATGGCATTACCTTAGTATGTCTAAAAAGTATGTCTTAAATCTGACATGTTTCTCTAATGAAATGACTAATATTAAATATTTCTAAACCTTTGACATCCTGTTTACTGTACGGCACTCAGAACATTCAAGTAATCTTTTATAACACTGCTGTTTATCATTATTCAGTATATATACTGATATTAGACAATTTTAACTACTGCTAACTTAAGCATCTTTAATGTTTCAGTGTAGCACAATTTGAATGTGCTACAAAACTGACAGTTACTAAAATAATCTCGGTATTCTTCCAATCACTCAAAGCTTCATGTCAGAAATCATGTCAGTACATACATGTCAGTCATTGAAGCAAGGATATAGTTGAATCAAGCATGATACGTAAATGAGAGGATTCACGCAATGTATCTGGTCAAACTGATTAAATAAATCAGTTGCTGTCTTATCCTGTTAATCAGAATAACATGTCGATCAGAATATAATTCTTTGCCTGACACCGAAGACATATTCTGTACCATAAAAGAACAATCTGGCATTACACATTTCAGACATGTGAATCAAATAGCTGCGGTATTATTGAGTCAATAATGTCTTAAATAATTAACTGGTTATGTCAAATAATTAACTGGTTATGTCATACTGGCTGCGTACAGTCATACACCACAATTGATTTGCTACTGATTTTGTATAGTTTCAAAACAAACAAAGAACACCAATCAGTGAATCCAAAGTAGTTAAATAAATACCACACATAATAAATTAAACAATCTTTGGTGGACTGTGTTGACTACTAATCACTTAAGAGAGCTTATTATGCTGAGAGTACCAGTCAAAAACCAACACATCCCTTCATACTGTAAACTCATATAGAAACGAAAGCATGCAACGCTGCAATTTTCCTCTGGCATTATAAAATGGATCAAAAGCTGGACATTAAAAACATTTAAAGATAAACATGAATAAGCTCTTTGCCAAATCTTTACTCAAGTGAAGCGACTACTGCCCATATATAGGATATACAAAGCCTGAGAGACTTTTGCATGTACTTAATGGCTGACACAGCGCACGGCACACATCAGCAGGCAATGGACATATCCAGGACTTTTCTTTAAGACTCCGGTGCAGTGCAACGTTTTCTTTCAGCTAGACATTTTAGTCAATCTATTTAAGCTATAGGTGATTGTCTTGACTGATCTCTAAAATGCACATTGTGGGCTGCCAGAGCCGCCTCTGTGCTTGATTCTTCGGGCCTTTGATTCAGGGTTGCTTGTTGAGTCTTAAGACAAAAGGGAAATCAATAATAAACCAAAACCAGTGGTGCACGGGAGCCAAGGTGTTTCTGGTGACTGTGTAGTGACGTGACACGAGAGGTGCCGCTTGAATACAACTAAAATGTCTTTGAAGCCCCAGAAAATCTGATGAGCCTAGATGTTTATTTTCCCTGAAAAACAATCCCATCCGCTTTATGGAGCCTTTGCGGCACTAGTTCAAAGTGGGTTTTGTCGTTTAAATACGGCGTTTCACAATCCTTGGCACACAAAAATTATTTCGTTTTGGGAACCACCAGGATCTCGTCACCATCTTGAATGCTATAAGAGTGCAAAGCCCGCGCGCTGTATTTCAACTCATCCGGCCCAAAGGCAGAGCACTTGTCGATGTAGTAAAGGCGCATGTTGCTGCTGGAGAGCTGCACTACAGTCCTAAGCTGCTTCTTCAGCTCTGCGACTGTCTGGTCTAGCCTGATGCTCACCTGCTCCACCTTTTCTTCGTAACGCACTTCTACCTTGGCATGGCAACGTGGACGCAGGTCGATCTCAGCCAGAGGAGCCAGTTTCCCATACTTGGTTACCAGGCAGTGATACCTCCAAAGCAAAATGCAAATACTTAAACAATGATATTCAAAACAATGAGCTACTAGTATATATCACAAAACGTTTTAGCTTGATTTCACATGTTGTTGCATTCTGAAATGTGTTTGAACATGATTCATAATGCAATGCATTCTCAGTGTTGCCAAAATAGTCACTAAAGTAGCATCAATAAAGTTAGTCAAGTCAGTAGCTAGCAGCTAAATAATAATAATACTATAAATACAGTCTGTTACTATTAATATAGTAACAGATTCTGGTACAGACACGTTACCATTGTACTGGTTGTTACCACCACAGCAATGCAAGAATACATGTTAAGTATGTAGGACCAGCTTGCACAATTGCAGTACTTCTTACAAATCCCCATATCTGCACTGCGGTATATATCATCACACTAAAGTTGGTGCAATCAATGGCAGGTCTCAAACAGTGTTAGTATCTAAATGGTACCTGTGAGGCAGTTCTTCCTCTGAATGATCTAAGTGATAACGGATGAAGAACCTCTCAGCATCTTCTCTCTCTCCGGCCGTCACGACGCTTCCATTCAGCCCGGTGACTGACGGCAATCTGCGGTTATTGAATTGGGATGAGAGATCGGCTCCAGAACATTTCTATATTACTCTATGATGAGGTTTAAGGGGAGGGGTCTATCGAGATCTCTTGCACTTACTGGGCGATCATGAGACTGCGGCGCTCCTCGCTGGTGTAGGCCTGCAGCAGAGGAATACCTTGCAACCTCACCTCTTCCAGTTTGGGCAGACAGTTCAGCTTCTCAATGTCCTCCCACTTATTAAGTCCTGACTCACACAAAATCATCAGGAAAAAACATTTTTGGAGCTTTTAGTTGACTGCAATGTACTAAAATAAAATTACATTTCGACATAATCTCACCACAGCCCCTAACAAAGTCATACCTGAGTTGTGTAGATTTATACTTCGTAGGTTGGGAAAAAGTCTACGAACGATTTCTCCCGAGTCCTTAATGGAGCTCAGGTTGTTGTTGGCCATGATTAGCGTGTCCAGAGCAGGGAACATGGAGCCAAATTTCCGGACCTCATTCCAATCATGCAGACTGTTGTCTGTGATGTGCAGCAGACGCAGTGTGGAGCAGGGCATGGGGAAAGGTGTCACAGTGGTGTACTCGTTAAGGCACAGGAACAATTCCTTTAGCCTGAACAAAACAGATCCACATTACTGAAGCCCTCGCACAACACGGTGTCACCTTCTGAGGAACCTGATGGAATCCGACTTCTAATAAGGTGTCTACTTCTAAGATGATATTTGGGTTAAGCAGATAACAGAATTACATTTTATTAGTTTTGAAAACCAAGAAACACAAAACTAATAAAACACGTCAATGGTTTAGACCATAAACAATGTCAGCTTCTACTGAGATTTACATTCATCCTGCTAACTTTTTATTGGCTACTAAAGTGTAAGCCAATCCCAGGTATTGTTTGTCTAGTGTCTGGGGTTAACACATAAACTGGAAAGAAACACTATACCAAGAAAGCAAAAACAAATAAGTGACTTGCCATAATGTTAGCACTGTCCAGTACTGAGGTTTCTGCTGTGTGTACTTTGAAATTGTGAGATGCATTCACTTTCAATTCACCCTGACTATTCTTGTAATATGTTGCACATTTCAAAGTTTCAAAGTACTAATGACCAAAGTATTACTTCATATTGTACCACAACAATGAACAAAATCACATTTCAACAGTACAACAATGGTAGTGGCTGTACAGTAATAACAATCAATCATGTGTTTTTTTTTTTGTTTACAGTTCACATGTATGCAGCACATAATGTACTCCATATGTAAAAAACGTATAATGTTTAAAAAGTCATAGAAATAATCTCTAGATAAAAAGACACAAAATATCCAAGAAGAGAGTGGGCATATCCAGACATATCCAGAACAGTCTAGACATCTCAAAATAGATCCAGAAATCAATACTACACCAGCTCATCATTACTCTCTGTTACACATAATATCAGTCCCAATTTGTCAAAAAATATGAGGAGAAATATCAAGCGTCACTCACTCAGGCATCTCTCGAGTGAAAGTGTGCACTGTTTCCCAGGACACTTGAGTATTGTTAAGAACTAGACGCCGGATGCTGGAGAAGGCCTTAGCACAGTCTGGCTCCAGGACTGCGTCTCTCAGTTGATTAGAGCTGAGGTTCAAGAACTTCAGGTTTGGGATGTTGGAAACGATCTTGCTGATCTGAAAAAGGTTAAAAACTTAATTTCGTATTTTATTAATATTGTTACACACCAATAATACAGATTTCCAATGTTGTATGAATTGCTTTTATGGCATTTACAGTGTTTGTTTTGGATGTTTTTGAAGCCCAGCAGTCTCTGTATATTATAAATTGTCATTGTGTGCAAAGAACTGCACAATTTGTCAAAATTCCTTTTGTGTTCTAAAGAGATAACTAGAGCATGCAAGTTTGGAACAACACCAAAACCAACAGGGTAAGTTGGTATGTAAATCTGTACTCTTATTAAATAAAAACAAAAGCATCTGATCAAGACAGGCTTGTGTTCGAGCAGTGAGGAGATGACTAGCTCACCTCATGCCAATCTTGGAGCTTGTTGTGGGACAAATCAAGTTCAACTACATGAGCACAAAAAGCAGCGATTTCTCCCTCATCTCCAGCATGACTGATTCCACAGCCATTTAAGACCAACACACTGGGCAGATTCAGACGGTCTAAAGGGAGAACAACCACACAACTATTGAACTATGAAATACAGTAATAGGATGCAGTTGCCAAAGTAAACATTGAAACCTTTCAGAAAGTCCCAGAATGCTATCCTCACCTTTCATAGGTGACCCCTGTGGCCCTGATGGCACAACCACCACCCCCAGGCCTGGGCCTCGACGGCAGGGGAAGTTCTCTGGGCTGTATTTCTCACTGATCGCCTGCACAAAGGTGCGGCCTTCTATCTCAGAGGCTTCCATTGCACTGGCCCACGTCACGCACCTTCCGCAGCTGTGGATGTGAAGTTTACAAACAGCTCAGGGAGTGCTAGCACACAACAGCAGTCCTGATGCTTAGATAGAATACCAGTTTACAGCAGTTTTATGTAAAGGTGTAATTGTTTTTGGATATTGGAATACTTTTAACTAAAGTAATGTTAAACTAAATGTTTAACTATGTTTAACTAAAGATTATAAGGGCACATTGATTATGAAAACAGACATACATGGATAAATCTGCAATGTTAAAGAAATAAGAATAGTATGATTTGATGGTTTTCGTGGTGATTTCAATAAATTATGAAAACTGAACTCATACAAATGTAGGACAGTTATTAGCGTGCTTTTTACAGCAACATGATGAAAATATGTAATTATAAAGGTGTTTAGGTACCCATACCATCTTATTAGTTACTTTAAATGGAAAAACTTCCCTGACATTTATCTTGAAAGGTGTATGACAATTTCCAGAGAGACAGTTATGCAAAAAGTTAAAAACTGCAGCCCTCTGGCCTAAAAGTTCCATTTTTAATCAGAGATTGTGTCAGCGCGGCCTATATTTAACCATCTGCCGACTATAAAAGTAATGTTATGAGCTAACACAAAACAACCACCACCTTTCAAGAAAATGCTGGTGAACATGTCTGACAAATATGTCTTCTTGAGATAACTAATATACATATTAAGCTAACAGTTTGAGTTTTAAGCACTCTCACCTGCTTTGCTGTTTGTCCTCACAGGTCCAATGTCCAGTTACAGCTGCGGAATTAAATGAAAGTGTGTTTTTACTACTGTAATTTAATCATTAAGCTTTAAGTTCAAAGTATAATAGCAATGACTGTCATTTACTCTGAAGTGGCGGCACACCAGCAGAGTAACTGAGCTCAGCTCAGTGTCCCCGCGTTTGTTTTTTCTATCAGAAGGGAGTTCAGGGATACAGCTGCAGAAAAAGACAACTGGTCAAAAATAAGGACAACAATATACAGTACCTTAACAAAGCTAATCAACATACTCCAAAGCACATCAACACCATTTTTAAATTCTCAGTTTAAAGCAGGTTTAAAAATAGCACATTTTTAACATCTTACACCAAAGACGGCCAGACACCGGCCAAGTCAATCGTCTATTCAACTATAACCAACAACAGACACACGACCGTTTACAAATGATCACAAGACAAATAATTTCACAAAACAGGTGAAGGACGCGGGTCGCAACGGATACTGTGGCTACATCAATGTCGGATGATTTTACTGCATAAGGATGCACAGCAGACAGAGGACACTGACAGTACCGTTACAAACAAGTGTCAACAACAATTTTAATGATTCAGCGTCGGAAAGAGAAAACCATTTTTAGTGAAATATTAGCAACTACATTACTTCATCCAACACTCAGCTAGCTAGAGCCAAAAACATCCCTACATCATCATAAAGTAGCTTACATTAAATTAGTCGCTCTTCAGTGAGACGGGTGAAAGAACCCTGTGATTTACAGAAACCTGCTGACGGTCAGTTAATACATTTTAGTTTGACTTTTCACTTTGATCAGTAAGTGAGCTGTTACCCGACGCTATTGTTATTGTTGATAAATCTGTCACACTGAATCTATTGTCACGGAAGTGGCGTCACTTCGGCGGGGTGGTCGTGATTGGACCGTTCAGTTGTGTTAGAATGCCGTCTCTTGTGCGCCCTCGCTGGCAGAGAGGAGAACAACAGGCATCGAGAAACCGCTGCAGGTTTCGTGCTGTCTGCACCTTGATATTTGAATTGCTAACTTCAAACTGTTAATTTTTAGATTGATTAGGTATCGTCTTATATTTTGTTAAAATGATATACAATATAAAATATGTAACATGTAATAGTGTCTCTTACTACTACTAATCACAAGATGTGTCTATATGCTGGATTACTCATGAATCAGTAGTTGAGTTACCTGCTTACATCATTGCTAATGACATCACTTTATGATAAACCACAGAAACGCCTTTGGTGACAGACTGAACATAAATCATAAATCCATGATTCAGAGGTCGGCACATGAGGCGCTATTGGACTGTTCATTGCTTCCCTCTAGCGGATCGAGCACTTCAGATAAGCCCAGCTTTATGGATTTATTTCCTAAGACCATATTGTTGCTCAAGCTTTTTGTAAATAAAGTTTATTCTGCTCCACTCCACATTTTTTAAAACTAACATTATTATATTAGAACGTCGAAGATTATGAGGACAATAATTACTGTAATAGCCTACAACCTGTTATTATATCGCTTGTAATGACATGTAGATTAAAGCAGTGTCGTTACTTAACGAGGTATTTCATAATGACAGTATCCCACATTTTATTTATTCCATTCACAGATTACATAGGGATAGACAAAATTACAGTATATGTTCTTAGGCATAGTGCCATTGCATTCTAACAACTGCAAGCACTATATTTCTTAAAATGAGGTTATACAGGAGGTATTACATGAACAAAATAACTTCATGCACAGTGATTGAAGTATTCCTTTTCAGAGTGGTCACCTAGAAACATGATACATATTATAAACACTAAACGCACAAAGCTTTTTAATCATGTATAATATAAATGACGATGAGCAATTGTTTATAGTCTTTACTGGTCTGATAATGTAAATAATGAGAATTTGTCTTACTGGTTTGGTAATAATCGTAAACTTTTATCACTGCTGGCTTGAGGTTCTCGACTGAGACTATTTGTTTAATACGCAGTGTGTATAAAACAGGAACATTTTGTTCAACCTGTAAAAACAAAAAAAACCCTTTATAGTCATAATGATTAGTTACGATTCATCAATGCTATGATATAGATCATATATGATATACTGTATGTCATATATGATCATCGTCATTGTTGTTTTCCTTTCTGTCGTTTTGTTGTATTCTAATAATTTTCTGCATTCTACTCTCTCAACCTACTGTCATTTGCAAAAGCATTTTATAGGCAAGATAATCATACTAATGTTCATTCCTGTCCGTATACTTTATCATTCAAACCTCTTGTAGATACATAATGACATGATCGTCTTTGGTTTCAACGCGATGCACAAGTGGCGCAGTCTTTAGCTGTAAAAAAAAATCATATGTGTGTGTTAGTGTGTAGCAAACACTAACAGTTTAGTTCTTCACAGGAAATTTATGGACGTATTACAAATAAAGGAACCGTGTTAATTTTGCACAGACACTTCAAATATCTTACCAAGTCCAGAGAAGAAGGTTCTGCTATGAAACCTGACAAAAGTTTAAAATCCACAATGACCATGTTGGTACTCAATTGTGACCCAGCGTATCTGTCAGGATAACAAAAATAAATACGTCTAGCATCTCTTATACTGTTAAAGGAGAAAAGCATTCAAACGATAACCTGAAAGAAGTGTGTGTTCTTACACAATGCTAAATTTGACGTCCAGAATTTGTTCGTTAGAGTTCTTACACACTCCCTCTGTCTTAGCATAGATGTTTAATGTGTTTGTTTCAGTGGGGGTGGGGATATTGTAGAA
>JAZGTJ010016421.1:0-12689 GCA_036877575.1 Botia almorhae
TAAGATTTTAAGAGTTTATTACCCCATTGGCAAATTTTGTGCTAAAAAAACTGTGCTTCTATATTCCTATGGGGTCAGAAAGTTCAGAGTAATTCTCCAAAAAATATGCTCTCTTAAAAAGTCTTTATACCTTACAATGCAATTTTGCTTCTCGAGTAAATGTATCTGGTTCTAAGGAGGTTTAGATATTTTCAGTGGAAAACAGAAGCATATGAAAATAAAGTCGAGACAGTATATAATACCACTATATAAAACACAATGTGATTCTGAGAAACTACAGCACTCTCTTGAGTCACATTATTGGAAAGAGAACTAATTTAATTAAATGATCCTAATTAGATTTCCTTTATTCCATCTCTACTTCAGCCGGGTTTAGCTCATACTCCCGTTTTCCTTTTAGAAATGAGAAGCGCAGAAAAATATTCTTCATTTCCCACAGCGCAGTGACTCGAATGTGAGGACACTTCCCCAATCGAGCCAGACAATTAGCCAATCAGGCCATGGACATCTTCTGCAAAATTACCCATTTGTCAGTAAGAATGTTCCTCCTCTTCTGTGCACTCGTACATATTTTCCTCTCCTCCTTAGCCCGCTGCAGGGTCACAGTAAGGGTGCCAGTACTGCTGTGGTGGGAAGTGCTGAGACACTCAGTTCACAGACAAGTTTTTGTTATTTTTGCTGGTGTGACATAGCGCACAAAGGTCACTTCAAAACGTGCATGTGCTGAAGTATTCAAGAGAGTGGCTGCTTTCATGCATATTCAGGGTCTGACGGATTTGCTGGTGTCTGTTTTCCACATTTTCCCGCTGTCGTTCAGCACTCACTACAGAGGTTTTCTGTAACCTGCTGACACTTTACGGTCGATACATTGCACACTGCTGCCAGCCTGATTCCAAGAACTCCCTGCACCTGTTTGCTGGAGATGTTACACTTTATTACACTGGCAGCCGTCTTTGATGTATGGGTCCTTTCCTGTTAGTTTTTTTAAGCTTGGCTTCATCTAGATAGAGCATTATGGGATTTTACTGAGACTTCAGCTGTAGTCAGCAACTTGGTTTTGTTTAGATGGCAATTGGTTCTATTCCTTTGCCAAAGAGGTCAAACATATGGCTGACATTACTGTATTCTGACAGGCAAAAAACAGCTCAAAAGCATCTATTCACACTAATGTGAGATAATGCAGGACACTAAATTGCACCTCATGCTCATGACACTGCATTAAGTAATGAGCCATGCCACTGTGCTAAGGATTTTCAACCTTTACAGACCCCACTCAGACTCTAGACCAACCCAGGGTCCCCACAGGTCCCCATTTTATTAGTAGCAATTAATATACATTTTAAGCAAAAACACAAGCTAACAATATTATGTTATATAAAGCTTATCAGATCATTAATCGGTATGTATTCAAACACTTTGAAATGTTATGTATAAAGAAAATTCTATTTGTTTTGTATATGTTCTCTGCAGAACCTTCATTAAGACTTGGTTGAGATGCACTATGGTATTTTACCAAAAATCTGGCATCCGTCTGTGTGTGTGGATTGGGGGGGGGTGTACCTAACTTGGACAAATGTGTACCCAAACGTTAGCAAAAGCCGACAACTCTAAGCGAAACCTCCTTTTGGGGACGTGTGTGTGTGTGTGTACTTGGAAAGCACAAAGCGGTCAGAGTGCAAGGCATTAAAAATTAGAGTGTTCTAGTAAAACAAACACCCTAAAATACCACAATGACCAAAGGGCACAAAGACTGGCACACTGAAACCATGTGGAAAAACCCTCCGTGTCAGACTCCATACCAACCCATTGAACTCATCACAACCACAGGGGAGGAAACCAGGGCTGCTGTTTAAACACTAACTGCCTAAACTCAATAACCCTCATCTTGCACACTGACTGAGAGCTTTCTGATGTTCTTACAGGGGAATTTGGGGAGGATCTTTCTTGCTCTCCTTTTTATGTCTGTCTCTTGCCTTTTACACAAACAAAAATGAGTCTGCTTGTCTAAATATATTAACCTTGTGGATCTTTGGTTGATTGTCCTGCAGTGACTCAGGAAGGTATACAATGAACAGAGCTCTTCAAAGAAGCCCTTGTCACTGCCATATTATTAGGGTCAGGCTATTAGTCATGTCTCCTCAGCCCAGAACGCACACTCAGATCACACCTGCGTGGGGGTAAACAAACAGGAGCTGTTGGGAAATTATGGGTGCATGTTTTTATTGCCAAGCATGAGGAAATTAAAAGAGAGAGGGAGAGGGAGAGGGAGAGGGAGAGGGAGGGAGAGAGAGAGAGAGAGAGAGAGAGAAAGAAAGAATAAAAAGAAACAGGGAAAGGGAGAGACAAAGAGACAGGCCTTAAACTAATAGTTCATCCGAAAAAGTAATCAAAATCTGTCTTACTAATTATTTTTAAATGTAATTGCAATTGACTGGATACAAAATTATGCAAAAGCATAATAAAACTCCGATAAAGTATCATTAAAGATTTGCAGACTTTGCTTTCTGACTGAATAAATTGATTAATTAATGATGAATTAATTGATTGATCGCGTTCACAAATAACAGCTCACTGGAAGGAAACATCATCAGTGAACAACAACTTTCACACAAGAACTTTTATAGTGCTTTCATTCTATAAAACTTAAGCCCTCATTACTTATAATTGCATGGGGAAAAATATTATCCTTTTGTGTTTCACAAAAGAAAGTTATATGTGTTGGGAATGACATGAGGGTAAGTGAATGATGACAGAATTTTTACTTTTGTGTAAACTGTTCCTTTAAACCTCAGACAAAACAGCAGATTGCCATGTGGTGACCCCGGCAAAATATTTGGAACAAAAACAAAAAAAGTTGTATAATAGCACCCACCACAGTAAAGAGGCCTGACATTCAAGCTTAACTGAACACAAGAAACACTCTGCAAGGAGCCATCTTTATGTTTCACAACAAACAGACTGGCTTCTATACAAACTTATATAAGACACTACGCCAACTGGAAACAGTTACTTAACATTTGGAGAGAAGTGAGAGAGAGAGAGAGTGAGAGTTGAGTGTTACAGTGAGATGCCTTCATTTAAAAGGTGCAGTAATGGTCAAAGCAAGTTAACGCACAAGTATCCTTGAGGCTTTAAAAACCAATAAGTGCTCAAGATATCTGCCTTGAACAGCCAATAGCTGGTTCCTCTCTATATATAGACATGCATCATAAGCCAAGTGTTGATACAAAAAGCACCAGCTCATTGCTGTATATGTTTAAATGTCACAGACAATACATATGCTAACTGAGACTGTTCACTCATGCCTTCCATACAACACTAAAGATCAAAGCATAAAGCTGCATTAGACAAACTATACCTGAGCCCTATAGCCGAAATATGTATTCTGTGTTCTAGGAGCAACACTGACTGCACCTTCAATACTTCCTGGCTTCAACACTCTCTTCACCTGCAGGCACATGAATTCTGGCGGACTGCCAAGCACTGGCTTCCGTTGCGTATGATCTGTGAACTAAGCACCTCATGCAGTCTGACTCCTGCTTCCTCTCATCGGTTTGAACTTGAAAAGCTGATTATTTTAACCTGCAGATAAATCAGCCACAGCTTTGTAATGTAGCCTTTTTTCTTTTCAATTAATTAACTGTTGTCTTCTGGGTTCAGCTAGAAAGGACAGAGAATACAGCTTCTAATATCTGTTTAACATAAGAGGTTTATTTTAAATACTTAAGTTACATCATTATTATATCTTTAGTGTCATCTACGCAAAACAGCCTTTACAATGAAAGGTCACAGTGTGGGTGGTTGCTAGGGTGTTGCTATGCAATCACTAAGGTATTCTAGAGTTGCTTTTATGTTCTGCTCTATGTTCTTGTGGTTGCTATGGTGATCTGGGTAGTTCTGCCAAGTGAAACAGAAGTTTGATTACCTAGAAAAGTAATAGCAAGTCAAAAACATCAAAAAGCAAGTGTACTTCACATCTGTAGCACAAATGGTGCAGAACGAGTTACATGGAAAAGTTTAATGCTTAGGGTCAAAGGTTTGATTCTTAACCCTGAGTATGAGCAATACTGATGCTTGCCTTAGAAAACACCACCAAAATAATGAAAAGCAAAGGAAACCTACAATGTTGGAGCGTTGCTTCATGATCCAAAACAAGATATTGTGTGTCATGCGAATAAAAGACATATTGATTTCTGGTCACACAAATCTTTGAGGATTTTTCTATCCCACAGACATTTCACCATTTCGGTTCAATTACTATATCAAAATCGGGGCAGCAATTTCAATGTACGGGGCAAATGGGGTGGAAAAGCATTGTGTGGAGGTCTATTTTAAGATGACAGATAAAAAAACAATGAACAGGCGCTCTAAGGCTTCTATGCCATCTCTGTCACATTAATGCTACTATGCTCTCAGAGGTGGTGTTACAAATGATGTTATTGAGGCACCACTTCTCATCAACAGAAACCCCTCAGGTATGACCCTCACATCTCCTCCATTCTAGATCCCTCATGTGGATTTGACATGTTCCACATCTTCAAGCTTCCACCCTGAAGGAAAGGAACTATCTCTGTGGAACAGCACAAACAGATTCTCATTGCGGACCCCAGCCCAATCTGAGCATTTATTAGAGGCGTCAGAGCAATCATAGGACCTGCGATTGCGGTGAATGAATGAATAACTCATTTCCAGGGGTTGAGGTTAAAAGGCTCAGGAGGCCCCTGTTGTGGGCGTCAGGGCCTTGGTGTGAGAAGCTATCGGCATATGGATTCGGAGGTGAATTTCACACTCCACTAGGAGCAGTGTCATTATGATTCTGCTCGCTCACCCTCTCTCTCTCTCTTTTTCCTTCTCTGTTTCTCTCTCTCCAAAGCGTTTGGATCTCCAGTCAAGCAGAAAAGCCTCAACCCAAAAGCTTAATTACAAATCTACCCTGAGGAGGAAAGGAAAATATACTCTGTTGCCCTCACACTCACCCACATACACACACAGTCGTGGTCACATTCAGCTTGGTGGCAATGAAAAATGGAAAATGGTTATGTACACTAGGATACAAAAGTCTGAAACTGTTAGGTAAAAATTCTTTTGTCATGCTTTTTCTAATTTGATGTATTTTTTTAAATTACAGATTATAAAATCAGCATGCACTCGAGATGGCTTGGTGTCCACAAGTCTGGGCAAAATCTAATGATCCATATTATCTCAGTATGATCTGAAAATGCTTCAATGCACATCTGACCTTCTTTACAAAGGATTTAATGTGGTCAATGACACAAATCTGCTTAATGTAATGTATGCATCTGCTTCTTTTCTGAGTGAGATTGATCATACTGATGAACGCAACACTCATCATAGCCTGGCCTAATTTTTCATCCTTATGAAAAGTATGACAGAACATCTACACGTGCTAAAAGCAACTTGATTGGGAACAGCTTGCATATCCCCATCCTGACACCATGCAAATGTATTCTCTGGGTCATAATGATACTTTCCTTAATGAAATTAATTGCAATCAGAGGCTGCTTTCTCCCTGCACAAGGACGAAGGCAATTAAGGTCACATAGCATAGCTATCCCAGTTAAGCGGCTCCCATGCAAATGAGATGCAAACTCAAAACTAGTTAATTTGCCATCTTGACATTACTAACAGGCTTTGGGGGACAACTGTATGCAAATAGAATGCAAATGACCAGATCAGAGACCACTTTCGATAAAGACTGCACTCTCCTCTCAAAGTATCTGCTATTCGCAGGTGGGGCGAGAAGGTGTGTAAAGCCACTACACAGGAAGTTCAGGTCCATCTGCCTTTGTTGGTGTAACTGAAGCGTTACCCAGACAACAGCTGGTCTGTCTACACAGATAGCATTTTCATGGAAGAAGGTACTATCATCTTCAACAAACACTACATGTATTACATTATTTTGCATTAAGACCATAAAAGATCTGCATTTATAATTACATTTGATAATTAATACATACATTTAAAGTTTTAAACTGGCCACTCTCCGGGACAGTGCTGCATAACTGTAGCATGCCAATTCAAACAGGCAGTCACCAGCTGGTGCTTATGAAGGGGGCGTACATTACCTCATCTCAGACAGCCAGTGCCATTAATAATACCTTATTTTATTAATATTATTACTATTAGTATTTCTTGTTTTCTTTTCACACAAACTTTTGTTGTGTGTGCATTGATGTTTTGGCTTTTAAGCCTATGTGTACACATTTAAGGGCCTTTTATACTACTGTATCCACATATAAAATCTGTCAGAAGGATGTTTCTAAATAACTGGATGTTTTTATGGCAACAGCTTTTGAGATCTAATAAAATTCCCCAATTAACTAAAATTCCCTATTAACTAAGAGCGCGCTTTAATTTCATTACAGTAAACATCAAAGTAAACTCCCACGGGCTCCACAGAGTTAAATCGAGTAAGAAACCCATAACGCGCACATCGCAGCATAATACAGTTGGCAGCATGTTTTATAGTAAAAATGTACACGCACGGATCTGTGATCTGTTCATAACGAGTGACAACTGCATTGCTTTATTCTGTTTTGTTGACATGAGGGCCTCTGTTAACTTACCCTGACTGAGGTTTTAGATCCAGACTTTGTCCTCCACCAGATCAGCTCCAATCAGTTTTGTATGGTGATGTCTGTATGCAACTGTAAAACAAAAAACCAACAAAAACTAAATGCACTCGTTTATTAAACAACTTGTGTAATTGTAAACTTAATGGGTAATAGGCGTCGCCATCTTTGAGAATTCAGTTCGTCACGGTCACTATGGTTATAGGAGTTTTATTAAGGCCGATGTGAATGATTTAAACAGATGTAACTTCAGTTATTCGTCCATGTACACAGTATTCGTACCGCTTCTGCGCTTTTGGGTTAAACTCTGTGCACTACGACGGCCAGTGCGTGTATGCGCCAGCGTCCTTGAGCAAGTACACAGTAGAAACACTAGATGACGCTGTCCAAGCAGCATTTTTTATTATCCCTGGAGATATTTTTATTACCTGCGTCCAAAATCGCGTACTTCCATACAATTTAATAGTATATAGTGACGCCAAAGAAGTAGTATGTACGAAATCTCAGTATGCAAAAAACAAAATGAAATAATTACCCGGATGGTCTCATTTTCTTTCCGTAAATCCACGGCAAATGAAGAGTCGCAATATTGTAAAGTAGTTAACTACAAATATCAGAAAACTGTGAGCCGGGCGGTTATTTATATTGATATATGAATGAACTGTATTCCACGTGGACATTTTGTTCTTGTTTAACAACATCTGAGTAAATTATTTTTGCGGTTGTTGTTAGTACGTCACAGGTGAACGAACATACAGGTCACGTGACAAACATCACAAAATAGGTACTTCGAACGCTGGATATATAAAAAGGGTACAAATATAAAAGCAGTACACTTCCTGTTTAGACCTACTGTATGTACAATCAGTTTTATAATGCAGTGTAAATTATGAAAAGGACAATTCAAATTTACAGCCCGTAGCGAAACCATTTTTACTTCCAAACTATGACTGAACATATCCCACTGTTGTCCCAACATAATATAGTTTACTGTAGAGAATAAACAGTATTTACAAAATTACCTCTTTAATATCCATATTTGTATTTATTATGAGATATTTTTATATTTTATGAACAAATATTTACTGCTACAATGATAGGGTGTTCTGGGTGATTGCTAGAGCTTTCTTTACTAGGGGTTCTGAAAACCCTAATCTTAGCTAAATAATGCTTTCCTTAGCAAGCCCCACAATAAATAATGCCTATTTCTAGATAAACCAACAAAAACTCAGTACTTGTACAAAAGTACATGGCAGTGCCCTTAATATAAAGTATTACAATGGTAATGTATATTATTATGTATCATGATTGTGTGCTACGTTTTATACTATTTAGCAATAATATATTAATTATATATTATATTAGCAATAATAACTTCTGAGTTTTCCCTTTATATTTCCTTAGAAACAAAACCATCTGGATCACTCAACAATGTATGAACAACAATGAATTAATTATCCGTCATTGAACTGGGTGAAATGTGAGTATGTGGTTATGTAAGTATTGGAGAGATGTATAATTAAATAATGTTATAAAAGTTAAATGGGTAAAGAGGGGCAGTCTAGGGAAAGAATTTCCCCCTGACAAACTATCAATTAAACATCTGTATAAAATATATATTATATACAACATAAGATCTGTGTAATATCAATGGACAAAACATTGCAGACACAGTTACTTCTAATTGGGGGAAAATTGGCTAAACGTTCATTATAGGGTAATATGTTCGGTGACCAGTAGTCTGAAGTGCAACTCTCTGACCGGTTGTGTTTTTAGTCCACAAATGAGGCATCTTTGTATTTCATACAAAAATGAAAAACAAAAATGTTCCCAGCTGGGTAACCATTATAATTTGCTTAAGAGACAAAGACAATACAATAAACAATTCTGGATTAAGAAAATAAGGCTTGTGCATACTCAATAGCAAAGTTTATTTTACAAGCCTAGAATAGACAGGAATCAGAAAAACAGCACTGTATATTAAAAGCAGTCACTGTTACACTTACCATAATAACAGTCATTCAGTCACCTCATATCTGGTACTGTATGAATCACATGTATACACAGGTAGCATTTGCATGGTGCATTTGACTTTATGACCGCCTTTCTCAGTATGTACACCATCACCAAAATAACCGCCTCTATGACAGGAGGCTGTTTTTAGAACAGATGTATTTAGTGTTTTATGAGCCCACAGTGATACATTTGCCCTGTTCCACAATGTTTGCACTGCTTAATAATCTTCTCTTTGTTTGCACTGCACAACAGTCCTCCGATCGCAGCTACAGACAGTGTGGCAGAAAAGATCCAGTTTAGTAATCACGACTGAAACAGAGAGCAGAGAGAATGGAGAGTAGCCTGCTTCTGATTGGCCACATAGGATGCGGCGAATCGCAGCGTAGCCTTCCCCTCAGCCAATCAGTGTACATCAAAACACGGCATGCTTTTATGAATGAGAAGCAGCGTACGCTGCGTATGAGTGCACGTGTACCATCTCTACACTGTATTTATGATATTTGTTGTCTAATGGTTCACTGTACCAGTTGGTACAGTTAAGCATTTGGTAATCTAACATTAGAGTACATCTACTTCAGAAAGTAACCTATTAAACAATATTTTTAAATAGTTTTAAAAAGCAAAAAGTAATCCTTAGATCATAGAAAAACAGTTCATCAGGCTTCAGTGAATTACAAGCACATGGGCTACATGAGATTTAAGATGAGTGAAATGGTGCTTTGCAACACTGGCTGAAATTTCCCAATGGTGTCTGTGTGGACATCAGCAGCTGAATGAAGTATTAATCAAGGGCGCACAAATATCAGTTTTTACATAACCAATGAGAACAGCTGCAGCCATTTGTTATAACTGCTGGATGCATACTATAATCTGAATAACTGATCAAAATCTGTGACTTTTCATGAACCTAGTGTCTGGCAAGCAAAAGTGGGGAACTGGGTTAAGTGTCTGGGCCCTGTTTGGTGTCTCAAAAGTGCCCCCTACCGGCAGACGAAGGAAGGACTACTAAAAACAAATTACATCATAGATTGCCTGCCCATTCACTCTTGCTTTCTCTCAGACAAAGAGCAGACAGCCACAGAGCAGACACATTCGTTTTTTAGCGTGGAGATACAAGAAGCCTTTAGGAAAACAAGACGGTCTGTTTATTCTGATGTTTATGGTTCCCACAAAACTAATGTGATATTAAAACATTTAATCACCTGGGCTTTATGACAAAAAAGGCATACAATACTGATTTGATTCTGATTTTGATACTGATACTGAAAGGTAGGCATTATGCAGGTGACTAACATGTGCCATCAATAATATTACAAGGAAACTTTAACCATAAAAGCCAAATATGCACTTATTCTGTTTATAAGCAGTAGTCTAAGATTTAAATGGTGTCACATTGATTTTTAGAACAAGATTGTGGTCGAGACATTTCTTCCTTTTACATGAAGAACATGCCATCTAATGGCAAGCAAGGGGAGGACAGTCATTACATGAGATATTTCTAATAAACATATGATAACGTTTACTCAAAATCAGTCTCAGTCATCAACTCGCAGTAATGGCAAATATTACTCATTTTAATATTAACCTTAATCTAACCTTGCTCAAACTGACTCTTTGAGAAAGGTACATGTTAGGTACATACAGGTATGTTCCTATGGAAACATAGGTCACAGTATACCAATGCAAATTAAAGCAGTAAAAAGCAGAACATCAGCCCATCTAACCAACACTTTAGTCCTGCATTAACCAATCAATAATTAATACATGAACATATAAACAGGCAGCAACATAAGCTGAAATTCATCTTTATTTAAAAAAAAATCAGTTTATGCAGTTCACAATCCACATAAAAACTCAAATTTTCACACAGATACAAAAAAGCTGCTTGTTTGGCGGGAGGATAGCTTAAAAATAGCTTAAGAAAGTTCATTTATATCCACATATTGGCAAAGTTTAAAATTATTTTTATGAAAAACGGCTGCCTACAAGAATAGCGTCATTCTAAGAAAAAGAATTAGTGAGCATTAAGCACAAATTTATTAATCACAATAATTTAGCTTAACAGCAAAACTGCATTGATAAGTTACTTCACATCTGAAGTGAACTTCCTAAAAAGTTTCACGAGGTACATTACAGAAGCCACAAAACATCTTAATCCAATTTGCAATCACAAACCAATACACTCAATTCCAAACATTTGTCAGAACCGAAAAGTCTGTAAAAGTAATTGTTGGTAATTGTGGCATGACCAGAAGCTACACTAACAAATGTATCTTTTAATTAAATTTATATAGTCTAATAACATCATAATGCCTTAGTGAGGGTAGCACATGACCGTTTGCACTTTGTGCCAGACATCCATTACGTCAGTGACATACACAATGTCAAACATGACTAGAGCTAGTGGGAGAATTGTTAAATGTTTGCAGTCTACACACTTTTCAGATCTGGGAAGTCTTAAAAATGCATTTATAAGGCTTTATAAGATCCCAGTCTTCAGTACAATTCACATACTGAAATACATTCATCCTTAAGAGATAAAGGGTAATTTTTTTTCATTCATCTTTCAATCTAAACAAGGAGCACATGGAATCATTGCACAAAGAACATGTTCAGTGCCAAATGAATGAGAAGCCAACGAGACTAATTTCCTATCAAGCACAAATCATTTGGTTACAAAAGGGACAAGACTACAGCTCAGGAGAGCAGTATCAAAAATAGTCTTCATTCTATATTCTCCTACTCATCATTAACTACATAAAGCTCCCACTCCTTTATCTGTCACAATCTTTACCCTGAGATAAACCGTAAAGCGGCTAACTAAATAAAACTGCACCAATTTTATAGGTAACAATACTTTGGATTATTCAAGGAAAATAATCGGATCATTAATCTATCCTATGACATTCTAAGAGAACTCAAATTCAGCTGCCATGAAAGCAAGCAACAGATTATGAACTCTTAATATTTGCGAAGCGCAAAGAAAGGTCTGAAGAACCCTTCTGCATTATTGGCAGAAAATAAAGGATGCAGTGATTCTACATCACAAGCACCCGCTTGACAGCATGAGAACCACGTGTAGTGACACACTAAAAAGACACTTTCTGGGTAGAGCTACCCATCCATACAACAACCAGCCTGTAAACTTAGACAGCATCCAGAGATTCTTGTATCCAAGATCCAATTGTAAACAGTCAATGTCACTCTGGGTGAATGAACAAAAATCATGAATGTGGTGGAAAAGTTCTAACACCACATGGACATTTGAGATGCAAAAAAATGTAGCTGTCAATGTAGCCATGAGCTACGGTAACTCCAGGCACTGATCAACTAACTACGTAACCAGCCCCCATTCTTTAACCACCAGGAATGCTTATATCCTAAGCAGGTCATCCATTGCTAGTGTGTCCAAGTCACAGGAGTCGAATAGATCACTTATACCCTGCTCATCCCCCAAGCCTTGCATGTATTCATCACAGAGCAAAGCAGGAGATAGAGGCACAAAGGGTATGGACTCATCTGGCTGCTGGAGGATGGAGGACAATAAAGATCCTAGGGGTGACATGGGTGCACTGTCAGCTGAGGAATCATAAACGCCCACATAACCACTGAAGGTGCCATTTATCTTGACACCATCAGCCATTCCACCTGAAGCACATTCTGAAAAGACAGATCATTAAATAAACGTTAGGGAAACTATTTTAAGTGGCTGCATTATTAGCCAAATGTTCCTCCTAATTGATAGACCCACAAGGCTCAAATGAAACAAACTGAAATCATTTGAAGTAACTTTGGAAAACACAAATCTAAATGTGCTACTATTATTGCAGTAGGTGTGGGGGTTCTTGCCTTGGGAGACTTTGAGGAAGCTGGTGTGATTTCCATTCACATCGAGGCCATTGTGGATCAGGCTACCTGAGTCGCCAGCATCCGTGCAGAGGAAGACATTAATGGGGCCCTTGGAACTACTCAGGTAAACCTGTAAACCCTGAAACGTCATTGCAAAGATGGCTTGAGTACAAACAACCAATGTAAAGTCACAAACTGGCAGTTTAACACTTATAAATTGTCATTTGAACA
>JAZGTJ010016422.1:0-12689 GCA_036877575.1 Botia almorhae
CACACAGCGTTTCTTTATGACCTTAATTAAAATACAACATTCCGTGTCCATATGGCTTTCCCCCAAGAGGCACAAACACACAAACCCAGGGTCAGTATGCTACAGATTTTTCAAATAAACATACATCTGTGTATTGTACCTTCTGTCCTTCTTACTGTACTGTATGTGTACCACTCTAACATGGAACCTTCTCAGAACAGGGGCTAACGTTCTCTAAAAGTTCTCGAAAAGTTCTCGCAAAGTTCTCGCAAAGTTCTCGCAAAGTTATCCAAAAAGTTCTTGCAGTAACTTTAGTAGAACTTTTTTAACGTTATATATATATATCATATATCAAAAACGTTATTCTTAAGTTGTCAGTGGAACATTTTAAAAGCGTTACAGAATGAACAAAATGTTTGAATGATGTTGCAATAATGTGAGTTCAGTATCTAAAAAACTGGATGTTTTGAACTTTTAAAATATTTTTTGATGTTTTGTTACTAAATGGAAACATTGGGAAACATTCTTACAACCTAAAATTGTTCATTTGAGGTGGGCTTAGATGGAATTGTTTAATGTGACTTTTATATTTTTTTAAATCTTGTTTCCTTTTTCATTTGCAGCGATTTGTAAACTTGTTTTTCATGCCCCAGTACTGATTTATTGTGACTCCTGCAGCTCCTTGTCCTCATAACTAGGTTTTCAATCTGTGGATCAAGAGGTTTCCCCAGATACTGAAGACATATTACAGAGAGATCCCATCACAGCTCAGAGAGGATGTTGTGTTTGCTTTCGCTCTATTAAAATTCAATCCCTGAACCATTTTGAACAATAACATTTAACGTCAGGCAGTTTAATCCTGGAGATGGTATTATATACAGAGTCTGTCACGGGCGTTTTGGGATCAGAACAGAACTGTGTGTTTAAGTGCAGTTAGAGGGCTTTCAGCAGAAAAACAAAGGAGTTGATTTTCCATATAAATTATAAAAGGTCATGGGTTCATCTGGATTAATTTATAATTCCAAAACCTCAAATCTACCTTCTGTCCTGGGCGTTCATATCACTGCAAAATAACAATCGTCCAGAAGGTCTATTTTTGCTAAGTACTATTTTTGAATATGAATAATCCCAAAAAAACATTTGTATAACATGAGTTATGGATTCATGTAATGGATTACAACAGCTTTGTTTGTACAGCTTTACCTGTAGAGAAGAAAAATCACAAACGAGATTACTGTGACTTCTCATAGACAGCAGCGAGAGTTCTTGGAGGACAAATTTTGCTTTAGTTCCCAAATGTTTCTCCAGAGAAAAAAATCTCGCATCAACAATATTTTAAACCGTGTTCAGATTTTCCTAGATACAAGCGTCTAAAATAAAAAAATCTGATTTTACTACGAATAAACATTTCTTATCTGATTCTCCCGAGAAGAAATAATTTTAGCCTTGCTATCCACGTTATTTTCAGTTCTGTACTCGTACTGTAATTTCACGATTGGACATACAGTAAGAGTACACAATTGTTTAAACAACGCACTTACATCTTAACATACTTCTGACCTTGAGGTTCTTTTGGAAAATCTTTAAGATTGTGTAATTACTTGAGGAGCATTCCTTATTCTCCAGCGTGAGAAATGACAACTGGCTCTCAATCTGATAACAGCTGCAAAACTGCTTTTTAACATAAACCGAGACGGAACTTTCTCCGATAATCAGATGATGATATTTGTGTTTCATGCATTCCAGCTGACCCACAGCGGTTCAGTCTGGACCACCAAAAGTCTAACGGTCGTGGCCGCATAAAAAACACACTTCCAGAGCGCAGAAGAGAGAGATGTGAGTCACACGAGCTTTAAACAAAGTCTTTCAATAAAACTACTGCAATTAAGAACCTTATATGGAAGTTTGTTCATATGAAAGCTCCGACAAAAATAGCAAAAGAAACAGAAAGATCATCTTTGTTTAGGACAGAAGATTCACTGAATATGCGGCCGCCTATTTTTCGGCGTGTTCATTTATAAACTGCCTGTTTTGAACACGGGGCTAGTTGTCACATGGGGAAGTTAATACGGATTTCATGCTGTGATTTTGTATCTTGGTTTCAAACACCCAAATTAAATTGGTCTTAAATTAATAATAAGACAAGATCATAATAGTTTTATGGTATACATTTAGCTGAAAACCCCCTAATATGCCATTTGTTGTCATGTTCCATTGTCATCCCAGCTAACAGGGAATGTTCTCAGAATGCTGGCTAATGTTTTCTAAAAATTCTCTCAAAGTTATCAAAGGTTTATGCAGTAACATTGTTTTTTTAACGTTACATATATATATCATAGCAAAAACATTATTCTTAAGCTGTTAGTGTAACATTTAAAAAGTTACAGAATTAACAAAATGTCTGAATAATAACCAAGCAAAAACCTTAAACAGCATCTAAAAATGTGGGCACTTTGAATATATTTCTAAAACTTTCGGAATACCACTTTTAATACTTCGGTTACTTAATGGAAATGTTAGGGAAATGTTCTTACAACCTATGATTGTTAGCTGGGATAATTAACAGATATAGTGTGACAACATGTCCCAGTATTGATATTTTCCCAGATCTCTCTTCCTGCCCAATAAAAATGGATGGAAATGTTTATTTGGAAACGCGACCATACAGTACATGCAGAAATAGATTTTTAGAGTAAAACAGAAATACTCACTGGAGTAAAAAGTGTGACAAGACTTCAGTATAGAATGTTTGAGAATTCACTCTTCATAATTCTGGTATGTAAGTGCCATTATGTAATTATGTGAACTGCGCATCTCATTTTGACTTCTAGAAAATGTCCATGTCAGGTTGGGCTATTAAAAATGATTATAACAACAAATGCGACCCTTTCGATTACAAAGCCTCTTTGCATTTTCCAGAGAAATGATTTCAGTAAAACATTCATTTCTGATGAAGCAGAAGGATGCGTCAGTGATATGTGACAGAGGGACAGACTGCTCTGCAGATGCATTGGATGCACTTTTCCACGTTTATCATACAGTTTTAAGAAAACGTGTTCGAATGATGCAAACGAAAATAAATATTCAATCCGGATCGAATTCTGTAAGCTCACTGATATTTTGAGCGAGATCTGCTGCGTGTAAAAATAAACCAAACTGAGGGGCTTGAGTTTGTGGTTTGTGTAATTCCATAATCGCAGCTGAACCATTTAGTCTCGGGTGGAAGTAAAAAATGGAAGAGAAAAGGGTGAAAATGTCAAAGCCGTTTTCTGTTACTGTCTGTGTTTGTCACAGTGTTTGCTCTGACAGTCATGATTCTGATTACAATCTGATACGATCACATGTTACATAAAGACGAAAGATTTGCTCGGTTCTGTGTGGCTTCTGTTATCAAGGATGTTGCTCAAGACTTTGAAACAGATGAGCAATGACAGATATAAAAGCATGAGCTTGTTTTCTGCTCTGATGTGGGGCTGATTTGTCTGTGTGGTTCATTTGAAAACCCGAAGCTAAACTGACTAATAAGGGTTCACAAGCAGAGCGCGCAGACGCGCGGAAGACAGTGACCTTGCCTTGAAAATATTTGGGTTCGAAAATGTCAAGTGTATTTTTTATAAATGTTTTATAATGTCTTAGTACTTGGCACATCAAACAACTGATTGCTTAAACATATTTACAAATTCTTACAGTCTGTGTGATAGAACGTTTCCACATTTACATGCAAAACCATTTTACATTTACATTTTTATGCATTTGGCATTTGATCTTTCATCCGGATGTTGTCTTTGTAGTTAGCAGTTTAGCACTGAAACAGCGGATCAGCTAAACTGTCGTCCTTACCACAGATCTGGCCTGATTTTATGAAGCGTTACACACTACCTTCAGATGAGAATGTCATTATGTTTCTTTAGATCCTTAAAGCTGAGGGATGCATGTCTAGGCAAATACATTGTTCCAGAGACACTTGCCACTCGGCTGGAATTGCCGCTTGGCTGGAACAGGGGACTTATAAGGCAGTTGCGTTGAAATCATGAGACTCAGTCTGTTTTCTTTGTCCTCCCTAAAGGTCAGAGGAAGACATGCAAACTGTCACTTTCTGTATGAGCTGCAGATGGCCGAGAAGGAATGTTTGGGCATGCTGGCAGAAGAGCTGCCCGTGAATACCAAAGGTACTGTACTAGTGTGTGTGTGTGTGTGTATGGGGGGGTGTTTAACCATATACTGGGGACAAATTTATAGCAAAAAGTCAGCAAAATGTGACATTCTTTTGGGGACGTCCTTCTTTATAAAAATCCTATACGAATAAAGTAAATAAAGTTTTTATATATTACAAAAATGTAGTTTTATGTTAGGGTTAGGTTATAATGTTTATAACTAGCTGCGTATAAAAACAATAGAAGGCTATGGAATGCCCCCATTTAGATAAATAAGCGTGTGTGTGTGTGTGTGTGTGTGTGTGTACTATGTCTATTGTCCTTTAAATTCAAATATTGTATCTGTTGTGTATGTTGAATAAGTAAAGCTGTACGTCATCAGGCAAATGTTTGTGTTGTATATGGTGTGTGTGTGGCGACCTATGTGATCTTTATTATTAAAAGGAAAGATGAGGTCTCATCACATTGTTTGTCCTTTGGTAGTTTTCCTATTTTTCACTGTGTGCTAATCGAGTTTTAAATGCTAAAAACAGATGAGCATCCGATATCAAACTCGCAAATACATGACAGAAAATGACTGGCAATTGAGGCATTTACATGCATAAAGAAAAACAAATATCAAATGACTGCGATGTATATTAATGGGCATGTAAACCTCATCATAATGAGCTTTATATACAGTAGCGATTTGAATCTTATTAGACCAGATTTACTGTTCCTAAACATTCCAGCTTCATGGAATTGTGTTTGATCCTCATCCAGGCAGCAGAAAGTGAGCTGGGATGACAGAGCCGATGATTTATAAGATCTTATCCTACTTAGAACTGACATTTAAGCTTTAAACATTCCAGATGTTTCTGTGATGAGTGATCCATTTCTGGAACGTTTAAAAAAACGTAACAATTCCCCAGCTCCTGGTCATTTGGCTTTCAATCTGCAGTCAATAACTTTTTGGCCTTCATTTTGATTGATGGAAATTTAATTGGTAAACAACCAGGTCTAAACACAAGAAAGGCCAAAATCATCAATACAATCATCTTTGTATCTGTTATTCCATCGTCTTTTATCCCGTGTTTGTTTGGTGTTATTCTTCACGTTGAGATGAGCTTCACACGCGCTTCAGGAGAAAAACAAAACTGATGCACGAGAGCGTTTGTTTCAGGTTTCCAGCAGAAGTAATGACAGCAATGTGTTTTCCGTGCCCAGACAAATAGATGTTCTGACTGTTGGTAATTATTTGGAGGTAAATGATATACACAGACTTTGGCCGTTTGAATGAGTGAAATGACTGATTAGCCCCTCTGGAGATGACGGCAAGAAAGGTGGTTTGGTTTAATGTCACATTGCTAATGTTTGGATGTTTCATAAAAGGCCACAATGGACCGAGCGCTGACCAATCAGAGACTGTGTTTACTGGACCTTAAACATTGGCTGGTGAATCAAGAGTTGTCCCAGTCCTCCTTCCTCAGAACAGAGTGACTGTCTACTAACGAGGAATGTACTCAAAATGTTGGCTATGTTCTCTCGACATTTTTTCCAAGCTTTTAAAAAACACTTCCATTAAGTTTTTAACACTTCCAACAGCCAACGTTCTGAGAACGTTTTCCGTTAGCTTGGACGGCTAATATGTTTATGTTTGATATGTTTAATATGTTGAATAGATTTTAAGTGAACCATTGGTGGATTGCTTATTCCCAAAAGCGTGAACACTGTGGTGCTGTCAAAGCACCGCTTTGGTTTGTTTGAGCATCCTGACCCGGCGAAATTGGCCCAACCAGTTGTGTGATTTGGGGGAGTTGGTGGAAAATCCATTTGTGGGTCTCTATGTCACAATGATGTTCTTCTCAGATAGAACTTCAATAGGATTCCCATTAATAGGTCGCAGTAAAGGGTGAAGCAAATGGCGCATTAAATGCACAAAATGGACCGCATGTCTGTCCTCTTCCAGCAGTGACGTTCCTGAGACCCTGCTGAGTTGTTGACGGAGGGTGGAATGATGTCATCCTCAAACCTCGCGGGCCAGTTTTCTATTCATGTGTAGAGCTTCACAACACACTGTAACTGATGCAGAGAAAACTGGTCCGATCTTAGTGGTTCATCTCAAGAGATGCAGTGATTAACTTTAATGGTAAATGAACAGGATGTCTGTTATTCTATAGTTATAATGATGATGCTTTTTTATCATGTCTTAAAGGGACGGTTCACCCAAAGCTTAACATTTATCCATCCTTTATTCTTTCTCATGTCATTCCAAACCTACAGTTATGACTTTTGTTTCTTCTGAGAGACACAAAAGAAGATATTTTGAAATATGCTATCTCTTTAATAATTTGATATGGTAATTCATTTATCACACGTTAAATGGATAGCACAAGTTTTTAAGGAAAAAACATGCATGCGCACAAAACTGACCCTGAAGCAGGAAAGACTCTTAACATTACTGATCAATAAATCTGAATATTATCTTTCACTTTGAAGTTTGACGGCACGGCAGGTCCCCATGTGTGTTTACAGTAGTGATGTTGAAAGTTTGAAGCATGTGTTCCTCTGTTTTATTTACAGGTTGCAGGGGATTGTGGGATAATATTTCATGCTGGCACCATGCAGATGTTGGAGAGGTGGTCGTCAATACATGCCCCACTGCCCTAAAAAATCTCTTTACCAGAGACGGTAAGCTTTGCTTTAATACTTGCAGAATGTCATTTATCATTTTTGACAATATGCCACGTGCTAAGATACAAAGTCGCCCTTATGAATGCATTCAAAATAAATGTTTTTAAAGGCACTTTGCAGCACCTTAAGAACCCTCTTCTTATTAACAATCACCTTATTGCCGGTCTATACATCATCTGTAGTCATCTGTAGACAGAAAAATTGAGGCTCTCTTGGGTTCTTTGAGGCACCACTAAATATATAGCTTTCAGAAAACTATACTGAACTTTTAAAGGCTTGTATATGGCCACTGTACAAAACAAGAGTTGCTTAGATTGCTTCTTAAAAGAACTATGTCTTTTCTACCTTTTTATAGTCTAAAGAATCTTTTCCATAAAAAACCTTGGTGAAACACAAAGGTTCCACGGCTGTTAAAGGTTCTTTATGGAACCATACAGCCAAAAAATGGTTCTTCTATTGCATTGTCAAGCACTTTTTTCATATGAGTGAGTAAATAATGAGTAGAGAAATAAACCAAAGGCTGGAGTGACTGAATCATGTCTTTCCCCACTGCTCGGACATGCTCATTGACCCGTGGACCCAAGCCGAGGGCACATAGACAGTTTTTCTTCCCTATAGAGTAGCTGTATGTCAGACCCCAGAGTGTGGGAGGGAACACACAACCCTCATTTAACAATCATTTAATCTGAGCCCCTTCTAACCTACTGTCACGGTGAAGAACACACGGTCCCTTTGGAGTTATGGAGCCAAATTAGCTCATAACATCTGGAAATGAGCTGTACATGGTTATACGGCACCCAGTTATCATTTCCGATATAGCTTTCAAATGTGCGACCGAGCTCCTCATATCAACATCATTTATGCTCCATTAGCTGTTACCTCAGATATTATCAGTTGTTTTTTAAAAAGGCAACGCGTGTCGCTTTCTTGACGGATGTATTTTCAAGCGTTTGACAGGGGTAATGGATTGAAAGAGGTCGAATGGATAACTGTATCTCTGTATGCACCCGGTACATTTATTGAAGCAGGTACCTCAGGATTGTGTGAGTTTCAAAACGTTTAACCTCACCCCAGTCCTCCTTAGCTGAGCTTATGTGGGTTACATTACTACAACACACCTGTCATCTCCACACCAGCCCTCTGGAGGACAGAAATGAATGACACTGCGTTGTAGCTTTTTCTCGTTTCCGCTGCTCATGTCATGTTAGATGTGATGGCTTTGGAATGATGCTCCACACATGGAATGGAAAGTAACTGTCTGTCATGTTCGCTCCAGCACAAAGCTCCTCAAAGCCGGGTCCAGCCGCCGCTAACAGGGAACGTTCTCAGAACGTTGACTAACGTTTGCTAACATTTCTGTCAAAGTTATCAAAAAGCATCTCGCAGTAACAGTAGAAGAAAAATTTTAAATGATATACACGGTATATATATATATATATATTTAAAAAGGTGTTAGTGGAATGTTTTAAAAACGTTACAGAATTAAAAATGTTTAAAATAACGTTCTCGTAATCAAACAACAACAGTACGGCAACGTCTGAAAATCTGTAATGTTCCTAGAACATTCAAAATAATATTTTTATTATTTTGTTACTTAATGGAGACAGTAGGGAAACCTTCTTTCAACCTAAAATTGTAAGCTGGGGCATTGTGCACACGCGAGGCACTTACGCTCCCAGACGAACGCATGTTTGATTAACGTGTTGACAGTCTGAATTCAGGATAAGAGCTCGCGCAATGACGTACATTAGCGGATCTTTGTGAATAGCCTGAAAAAGCTGCTCTGGGTATTCAAAGATGGGTTAGTTAACACCTTTACATAGCCTGAATCTGTCTGTTTGTACAGACGAACGCTTTTGTTTTGTCTTTTGTACGTGTGTTGTTGAGTGCCTGTATGCACATGTGTGTCCTGTTTTCTCTGTGTGTGTGTGTGTGTGTGTATATTTGGGGGATTCGTTTCATGGTGGACGCAGACAAAAATAAATCTCTATGTTGATACATGTCAGGCTAGTTTACATTCTCTCTCTCATGAAGAACTCAGTTGTGCTCGCTCTGCATATACGACCCCATGAAAAGACATTACATATTTATCTGCTTTCCTCTGGGTTCTAAAATATGCATTGAATGTAGCCACTAGTTACTGGGAAACTAGTAAACATCACTAGTACTTGATGCGTTTTCACTAGCACAAGTACTGATTACTACGATTACTATATATGTGTGTGTGTGTGTGTCTATATGGTATATACATATTGTATACATATTGTTTAGGGTTCTGTTAGCTAGGGTTCTGTTAACAGCTGTTTGTTCTTACAAGTCATTTATACAGGTCAGTTATTTTAAAGCCTGTTTACACCACCCCAGCTAACAATTTTGGTTGTAAGAACGTTTCCCCTAAGAACGTCAAGTTATAAAAATGTTAGGAACGTTCTAAGAATGTTCAAAATGTTTTTAGATGTTGTATTAACGTTAATGTGTTATTAAAAGAACGTTATTCATTGCAAGAACGTTATTCGTTATGCATTTTTTAAAATGTTCCACTAACAACATATAGATAATGTTAAAAAAACACTTTACTAATATTATTGCAGGAACTTTTTTGGTATTTGAAAGAACCTTTAGTGCACATTAGCCAACATTCTGAAAACTTTTCCTGTTAGGTGGGAAGAAGGTTTAAAAAATCTGGAAATTAGTCAGTAGAAATCTAATTTGACTACTGTAAATGACACAAATAAATACAATTATTTACAATATTACAATATATTTGCAGTATATTTACAATTCTACACAACAAAAAACACTGAAAAATCTAAAACTGCTCACCATATTAACAATTAAAAATGCGAACTAATCTTCGAATAAATAAAATACATGCGCTGCCAGCCCGTCTCCTCTAGGTGTAAAGCTGATCACTGATGTTATGTGTAGGAGGCTGTTGTTTGGTTTCTGGAGGTATTAGGAAGCCCACACAGAAACGTGTTAATGCACGAACCACAGATACACTGTATTGCTACTTCACACACAGCCCTGACACTCAGCTCTGAAAGAAGTGATGTACAGAATTATCGTAATTATCAGCAGCGCCATATGGATTTACATAATGAGGGAATGCAGCCGTGCTGTGGAAAGACTTGTAGAAATGTAAGGGTAATTACACCTAAAGAGAAATAAAACAAGACACATAACTTTCCAATTATATGGCCTAATTTGTTTATTCAATCATAATGAAACATATTTTTAAAAAGATTCTTAATTAGAGTGGCAGCATGAAGCACAAATTTACATTAAGTAACTAAAGAACTTGTCGAAAGCATTAATAAAAAACTTTTAACTAAATATTCCGCTTAAAAAGAAGACCTAAGGAGACTCATTTGTTTTGTTAAGTACATGAACCATCAGAATGAACCAATTAACTAGAATTAATCATGGTTTCCCACGCTAAATATACAGAGGAGTTTGGAGATATGACTTTTCAACATTAGAGAAAAAGGCAAAAAGCAAACTGATTCACCAGAATCATTTGTTTAACTCTGGAGAGCATGTTTGATTTAGCCCGTTCAAGCTTTGCGCAATAAAAAGCTTTAAACAACGTTTGAATATCAAACGTTTTGTGCCATGCTGCGGTTTTTACGTTTTGGGGCCAAAATGTGAGGCAGCTGACAAGTCTACACATATTATACTCTTTTTAAAACGGTTTAAAACTGTTTCTTTCAGTTACCTTTAGCTATCCACGAAAACATGTTGTGTAACATAACAGATCATTTTTGTCCTGTACAGTTCTGTTCATACACAGTGCAGGTTTAACAGAAATGCAGTTGTCCTAAAGTTCTCATATAGTTGTCATTTCTGTTGTAGAATGTGCCTTGTAAATAAAATGATGAATAAAAAAGAAACCAACATAATTTCTATTGTTTTTAATGGTTAGTAGCTGATAGTTTGTGATGGTATTTCTAGAGGAAATTGTTCGATGTTGTTAATAATCAAATTGTGTGTAAAATGTAGCTTTTTCATATTTTATTTAAAAATGGGAAATTTTGTTAACCAAAACAGAACTGACACCATATTCTGCTAAGGTGTGAACAGGACCCGATATCTCTCTGAGCACGTTCTGCTGTCTTCTTTGTTTTGGCAGCTAAGTGTTACCTACCAAAACACTTATTAGCTAACACTTGTCAGTGTTCGTTGTCAGTCTAAACGACCATCATTGCGTCTGACAGACGGTTTACTAATGAAGCCATGTGTGTTTGTTTCAGGGAGCATTAGCAGGAACTGCACGACGACAGGCTGGTCTGACGTGTATCCCAGCATTCATAGCGTTTGCTTTGAGTCCAAACCGAACTCAACCAAGGTAAGAGCAGACAATCAAATCCTCCCCAGACTTCCACAGCATCACTTTGAGCTGCGATATGTAACATGCCTCATTTAACACATTACTTTTAAGACTATAAACTGCAGGATGATTATTTTACCTGTCCTGGCGGAGGTACGCATGAATGGAAAGTAATGTTATGTCTGAGAGACACTGTCGTGTGCTATACCTTCAGAAAAATCATGTGTCGAGCCTGAGGCCACTTCAGGACTCTAAACCTTTTGGTGGCCATTTTCTAGCCTGTGTCCCTGCCAGCTGGGCTTACCTTTGGGGCAGAGACCGAGTCTGTGTGCATTTGTAAATGTGTGTGTTTGTGTGTACCGAGTGAGCGCGTGTGTGTGTGTTTGTGCGTGCGTCAGACAAGCAGCCGTGGAAAGCACTACGAATTTAAAAGAAACAAAGCAGCGGGCCGGCGTCTGTTTTGATGGGCTCTCAAACAATCTGCTTTCAGTATTACATTCTTCTCAAAGTCCCGAATTTGAAGGCGAATGGTTTTAGATGCGTTTGAAGTTGAAGAGAGTGCCAGAGAGCTAAAAAGAGAGAGGATAAAAGAATCAAACAGCAGAGAGGTGCTTTGTTCCTTCATGGAAAGGAATATAAAAAAGACTATAAATGTCCAGTATTATGTTTTGAATCTCATTAGAACAGTGGATTCTTTCTGTTGATATATTTCGCTCATGAAACGGGCAGTTGCTCAGGAAATGTTTGGTTTTATCCTGCGATCGGGCTGTTGAGCGAGAGATCAGTCGGAGAGGAATAATTGTGAGCTACTGAACTGAAGCGGCGGGAATTTTCACAGGAAGTGAAGCGTGGCGACATGACAGTGTCAGTTAAGGCCACCAGAACAGAGTGGTGACTAAAGCTGAAGTTTTCATTAATTAATTCAACGAATGTCCCTGATTGGGTGGTTTGATGGAAATGAATGCTTCTCGAGTTGTACATTGAATAACTAAAGTGAAAGAAATATTCGGTAAAATATTCACATCCAATTTTCAGTGTTTGTTGGGTTGATAACAGAACTGTCGTTCATTGAGGCAGTTTGATAAAAAGAGGTCAATTCTAAATCCATCAGCTTTTGGAAGGTTTGAAATACTGATGCGTGTTACAGCCGATCAGTACGACAACCCAGTTCACAATTTTAGGTTGTGAGAACGTTTCCCTGATGTTTCCATTAAGTAACAAAAACGTTAAAAATGTTAGGAACGTTCAACACATCCAGTTTTTTAGACGACGAATTAACGTTATTGCATGATTGTAATTCAGACATATAACAATTATTATTCAGACTTTGTAAATTCTGTAACGTTTTTAAAACATTCCACTGACAAGAATAACGTTTTGAGCTATATAACATGAAATAAACATTTTACTAATGTTACTGCCAGGCGTTTTTAAAACTTTGAGAAAACTTTAAGAGAACTGTTAGAGAATGTTAGCCAACATTCTGAGAATGTTCCCTGTTAGCTGGGTAGGGGGTAAACCAGGAGTGTTGTTCTAGGCTCTGTAATAAGAGG
>JAZGTJ010016423.1:0-12689 GCA_036877575.1 Botia almorhae
GCAAGACACGCTAATCTAAACAATCAGTTTATCACATAAACCGCTGTCAGTAAAAGATAAAAACTTGCCTTGAAAATCACTTCATTACAGCATATAAAAGAAAATAAAGAAAAATCTATTTCAGCTGCAAGAGGGGATCAATCGCAGATGTCAATGTTTTAGTAATATTTAATCTCATATAGCAAAGACTATTCAATACTGTTCGCCCTACAGTGCGATATTTCAGCACTGATAATTGTTCTTGGTTTACTGTCTTTCTTACATGCATGCGTGTTTTTACCTAACACCTGCAATCCTGCCCGATTATGAAACATGTGATTAAAAAACGTTCTTCTCTGCCACCGGAAGACAACGCTTTAATTTGTTGACCTTTAAAGGGCAATGAAGCCAAGATACCTGCCTGAAATACTGTGTGCAGGAAATAGCAGGGACGCTCAAATCCCCTTTAAATGCTAAATGGTGAGGGCTGCAGTTGGTCTCATGATCTCTCAGAGGGTAAAGAAGAACATTCATGATCCTCATCCTCCTACACACTGACACGGCAACAGATTGTGAGCGTTCAGTCATTATGGTGGACGGTGACTCGACAGGCTAAAAGCACATGTGTGTCAAAAGCAGGCTATTGATAACCCGAGTGCACACACAGTCACACACACACTCATAATACAGCGTCTACAGCCTGTAGCTGAGAGCAGTGATATATCTCAGCTGGTTCTCAAAATCCCATGACACAAAGCAGGTCAAAATCCATCTGTGAGTTATGACTGGACTGCTGGGTTCTGGTTCTAAGAAATTCTGACCAATCAAATGCTTCGCTCATTTCTCTCCTGCCCAAAGCCAACATAAAGTCAAAATTGCCCCCGTTTTACTTTCGTAATACACATTCCTGGTCATTTTGTGCATGATTCATCCATTGCAATCTAGCAGCAAAATGCAATAACTTTCCTGGCCTCTAAAAATGTGTTTTCCTTTTTTGGCTGACATAAACAATCCCACTAAATCTTCAGCCCCTCCCTCCAGATTCCTGACTCATAGTTCTGAATGTAACACCTGCTTTTAGCAATTCAATCAATTCTTAAGAGATAAAATCAGTTTTTTAATAACCTTTTTCACTTTTTCACCCGTTTCACTGTGTTGACTTTAACAGTATCCCTATAAGAAACATTTATATTTTAATGCCTGATGGCTGTCAGCCATCTTGATGACAGAAGCCACGACTTCCAGCACTGACCAGGCAGAAAGGGTGGGTTACGTAACCATGTATTGGGGCTAAATCTGTACCCAAAAATCAGTAAAACCTCACAAATCGCAAAACCTCCTTTGAGGGATGTCCTTGTTTGTAAAAACTGTATAAAAAAACTGTATGTTTTATTTATTTTTTTCTGCAACTCAAAGACAAAACTTCTGACTGATTCTGAATAACCCACAGCACTCGTGACAACAAAGAAAAATAAATTGCGTATCAGCTGCGGTTCTTCCGGGTACATTTCTATTTTAAAGAGTCTCAAGTACCAGTATAATAACCCACAACAAAAAGACTGAATAAACAGAACCAAAGAAAATTGGATGTACGACTTTCTGCCAATGGACCTGCAGGAAAAATGTGTTATGTAAAAAACAAACGGAAAAGAATCGATTTAAAAAAACCACTGGAAATACATTTCAATTTTGATAAATGTTATTATTGTACTACATAACGGAGACAGACTGGATTAAACTCTTTTAATTCAAATCATTTTGTTTTTTGAAACTTACGTTTATATAACGCAGTTATTTTCAGATATATGGGGCAAACACGCACACCTGGTGTTTGCAAGCCGCTTCCATGACAATAAATAAATAAAAATATCAGGATACCATTTTATGAGAGAAAATGGGTTAGTGTGCTACAGTAATATAGGTCAGTGCTGCCCTCACCTGCAGTTTTCAGAGTGTGAGGGGAGCTCAAACAGCCGATATCTTACTGACAACAGAGAGCCCAAGGGTACAGCAGAACACAAAACAAATCATTTAATCCCAATTGAAAAAAAAGCACTCAGGCCTTCTCAAACCCCCTTACAAGCTTTACAAACCAGGTGTGATGTGCTTCAGACGCCGGGAGACATGGTGCTGTGTCTCTCTCGCCGTACGAGCTTGGAATTGTGGGTAATGAATGGGCATTTGGAATGGGAGAGGACAGTGTGACCGGTGTTTGAAGCTGTACAGGTCTGACCCACATTTAGGAGCTTACTTAACTATTTCTTCATAGAACGCCAGTTTGTTCCTCATCTTAAAAAAAACAACAACAGCGATCGCTTTTAACCCAGTGTTAATGTGGTGCTGTAATGGAAAATCTAGGTTAACTGAGTTTCTAGCTGGCTAGCTGGTTGACCAGCCATTGGGTATTTCTAATCCAAATTCTCCAGGGCTGTTGCCAGGAATATGAATTTACATCAATTATTTTTCAAAAGAAGTGTTTACACTGCAAATGCTACATATGGGAGTCATGAAAATTGGGAAATTGCTTTGTTTAATAATAAAGATTCATGTGTTGATCAAAGAGAACGATTCCTAAAGCACAAAAGACAGATTCTCTATGGCAACTGACAGCCGATAGACCAGCAGTAATATTGGTTTAGAACTGTTTTGAGAGCAGAATTTATACTTGCATTTATGCATTTGGCAGATGCATTGATTCAAAGCGACTTACATTGCATTATACTATACGTTGTTTTTACTATACATTGTTGAGTATGAGCAATCCCAAGGATCAAACCCATGACCTTGGCGTTGTTAACGCCATGCTCTAACCACTGAGCTACAAGAAAGCCAAGCAATATTTGTGTGTTGCTAGATTTTCTACAGCTAGCATTAATATTACTATTGCTCGTAACGCATAAAATAAATGGAATTGTTATTGTATATTTTATTTTATTGTATATTTAACCGTATATTATGCTTTTTTAAATATGAAACCGATACACACTAACATCCAAATATCCTACGTGAAAGCTACTGCGCATTTTGTAATGCAAAAAACACAAGCATAACAGAATCTTAGCAAACAAACTTTTATTCTAAGCAGAAAGATTTACAAGATATATTAATAATTTGGTACCCCTTCATTGCAAATCTGTTCAATTGTATTAATACATTCACTTTTTATGACACAACATGTATTTGTTTTACATTCAATATTCAAGAACAAAAATAAATTTGTGATTAAACTGGAATGCAACCTGCTCCAGACAGACACGTTTACTGGTGAGCTTCGATTAAACTTTTTCTCACACTGAAAGCTTGTTTTGCTCCGTAAGCTTTTCCTGAGTGGTTCCGTTGAGAAAATATTGTTCATAAAAGACAGATAACAACCGAAAACATTTATATCATAAATGTAAACCAATGACAAGCCATGGGTCTCATTTGTTAAACACCAGCAGAACGAGTGTTTGCGCAAATTCTTCGTAAAAACAAGCTTGTTGTGATAAACTTAACCTTTGAATGGTTCACGAATGATTTACACATACATTTGTTTTGCTCATAAAAAGACCCAAAAATGACGTTAAATTAAAAGAAAAAACTAAGTGTGTATACACGTGTTTGGAAACTTTGCTAGGACCACTAGTGAGATTAGCTAAACATTTGACCTTTAACCCGATCAGGGTAAAGCAGGACTAAATCAGTTCACCGAAGTAACGGGCTATAATGGTTCAGACAGAAACAGCCAGGCAAAACACAACTGAACTCCCACCGAAACAAAAACTAATTAAATGAAAACCCCCAGGACATGCTGTGCTTAACTTCACAATTTTGGGCTATTGACACAGTCAGGTTGAGAGTGGGATCTCCAGGCTGCTTGGCAACACATGCGAAGACCGATTACAAAGCAGCGCATGAGCCCGTGGAGATTCTCCTTCTCTCCGCCCTGTTCATTTGACATTGCGGAGGTTATTACAAGCATTTCAAAGAACCCTGCGGAGGTTTGCCAAGAGCCGCATCACTCGATAAGTGCCAGCCAATCACAACAGCTAGAGCTCTGCCCTCTAAATCTCCTGTATATGTTTTGAATATCCCCCTCAATCCCACTTCCCAATTCTCAGGCAGATCTGAGTACCTCGGCAAGAATGTTCTCCTCATAACTAAGACCTCGCGATCCTCAGACCTCAGCAAACAGATGTTTTAGATGTTATCTCTGCTTTTCTGAGGCGATTTGCAGTAATACACGCACACATCGCACAGACGTCTGACTTCCAACATCAACAGTGGCTTTAAAGCTGGCTGACAGGTTCACAAGCAGAAACATTTGAGAAAGTGTGTCAGCACCACCTCCCACTTCACACATAACCATCATACCCGCATGAAACAGATATATGAGCATATAATGTCCATTCACTGTGAGTGCCGCTGAGAAGGTGTAATAAGGTGAAAAAAAGAAGGTGCTGGAGTTCCAAAGAGTACAAATGCAAACAAAAGTTTAAAAACAAGGTAGTAATGCGCACAGAACATAGACGAGTCTGCTAGAGCGCGGCCGCACCTGTAAACAATGGGTTGTGGAAACATGGGGAGGGGACCGCAGCGCTCTGATTGGCTCCCTCCCAAATCGCTGAGAGCATTCTAATAAGACACCTGCACGAGGAATCTGAAACTGCTGAGAACTAAAGCTGCACTGTTAAAATCAAGAGGAAAAGAACTGGGAGGTTTTTTTACAAACGTGGAAAGACGGCAACAAACAGACAGTTGTTAAATAACAGAATTATGTGGTCGGGGTTCGAGTATATAAAGTAATACTGCTTTGGGGTTCTACACTATTGATGGGTCTATTCTGCCGTGGTCCACTTTATTTGAAGTCTGGTTAAAATGTGCAATCAAAACTCGGAACGTCACTGGTCCATCTTTAACATTTAAAGATGTTTTCATACTCAGTCATCAGGGATGGGAGAGTTGCAGTTGCCATGGTAGATGTGGATCGGCCCGTCGCAGTGATAATAGAGTTGGAAAACATCTCCATAACCGTGATCCCTCCACCATGTGCACAGCTGACGGTTCCAGCCGCAGGGGAGAAGGTGAAACAGTTCCCCGTGTTCCATACCAATCATAGAGAAGAAGTCCTGATCACCCAGGTGCCCTCGGAAGTGGTACTTCTCCGCTAACTGTGCCACTCGCTCGGGCTCCAGCAGCTGGTTGTATAAGGTGGAGCGACGCATGGCCTGGAGGTTCAGAAGCATCACTCCACTGTTGAAGCCGGGCAGACCATCTGGAGGAGGGTCTCCCACACGGGACTTGGGATTCTCTTTGCGATACTGCCAGAAAGTGTGTCTGTAATACATAAAGAAGACCACTCAAAGATTAGACCACACACAGAACGACAACAATAAATATATGAGTGGTACTTGTTAAGGCTCCACAAACCTCCAACCCAGAGTGTTAAGTTATGGACATGAAACCTCCATTAAATCATGCAGAAAGTTGAGGTGAGGTGTGCAATGAAAAACAGACTCACATTGTGAGTCTTTTCTAATGATTATGAACCTATTCTTAATTCAGAACTAATTCTGGGTTTGATTAAAATCACGGCTGAGCACGATTAACTTTTTATTGCACCCCTAATTAACTGGGTGACAGCAGTGCAGTTTTAGGAGTGTTTGAAAGACATCTAATGCAGTGAATCTCAACCTCTTCGACCTCAAGGTCCTCTCCATTGTCCACAACATGATTTGTGGTCATGCCCGTCTCACTCACAATCTCAACCCAATAAAATGTTCTAGAGCTCGGCATTACAAAAATGATGTATTAAAATAACCAAACACAACAGCCTGATTTTTAGTTCTTTTAGTGCTTGTTTTGCCTTTTTTTAAAAATGAAAGTCCCCCCTGGAAGTTTCTTGAGACCCTCTGCTTGAGTATCACCGATCTAATGGTTAAAATTTCTCCAACCCTGAAGAAACTGGAAGATAAAATCTGAGATTTGACACCTGAGGCTCTGCGCTTGAGGTCGACTCAACTTATTGACTGTGGGACGTAAAAAGTCATGCAAATCGCCAGCGTGTTGTTTGAGTGAACTGAAACGATCTAATATCAACTGCAGCATGCTGACTGGTGAACGTCCATCACGTCACAATGATGCTAACAAAGACCGTCTGTGGAACGTTGCAACACAGGCTATTCAAAGCGACTTTGATCCGCCAGTCAGCGCCCCCTGCAGAGGATTCCTCGGAAGATCCCCTGAAGTTCCCTCTCACAAAGAATAAGAAACCCGAGCTAGGGAGGAAACAACAAAGACGTTTCAGAAGCTTCTGCTCCTGGACTATTCACTTGACAGCAGAAGAACACAGCCAGCTTTTATCTTTCTCCCAAAGACCTCAATTCCATGCAGCTCCAATCCAGAGCATCTAAGAGGGAACGGACTCCGAAGTCAACAGCAACACAGTAAACAAACGCAAGAGTACAACACGAGTCTGAAACTCTGGGGGCCCGTCAGCGCTTTGATGGTGCTGCTGTAATGAAAGACTTCTGTGGGCTTCCTGTTTCTCTGTCGTCTCACCACAGTGACTTGACGTGAATCACAGAACAGATACAGTACGCAGTGTAAAGCCCATTTTTTAACCTTTGGTTTAGAAGCTTGTGTTCCGCATACAAAAAAACAAAACATGACAAAACTTGTGCAGCATTAAAGTGTAAAAGATTTTGTTTGTTAAAGTACAAAGAGGCTGTAACAGTTTACCAACAATGACAATTCTGTGTTTCAAACCCGTATGATGTTCTTCTGCTCTGGAAAACAAAATACGATCGTATTCTATGCCACACTTTGGCATGCAACGAAAGCATATACTCTCTTAAAAATATAGGTGCTAAACAGGGTTCTTCACAACAGTAACATAAAAGAACTATCTTTGGTTCCCCCAAGAACCTTTCAGTCAAGGGTTCTTTTTAGAACGATTTCCTTCTTACCATTTTATGACCTACAACCTACAGGACTCTTCCCACCACAAAGAACCTTTGTGCAACCGAAAGGTTCTGTGGATGCTAAAGGACCTTTATGGAACCTGTCAAGAACTTTATAAGAACCTTTATTTTTAAGGGTGGGGGGGCCAGTCATATGGACTACTTTTACTGTATGCTTTCAGTGTACGGAAAATAAAACACGTCTGAAATTCTTCGTTCTGAACTTCCCATTTGGAATAATATTAGGGTTATTAAACAAGGAGTTTTATAAGATGATGAAAGCATTTTCAATCTAAGCACCAAAAAGTAAAAAAATGACACTTCTGTACCGTGATAATCCCTAATTCTGCCTCCTGTGGTACTGAATGAGAAAAGGTATGACAGAATATTTAGGACACTCTCTGAGTCTTCATCGAATTAAACATGCATGGTGAGATACAGCGCACTAAAACGCACTGCATCTGAGAAGGGCATGACTGAATCGCTTTGGGTCAGGATGTGTGCGTGGCTGGGCCACCCCTAATGACTGAAGCCTGGGATAAGCCCAATTATAGCCCAGTTATTCAAAGAAAACAGCCTTAAAGCGGCAATCTGTAACTTTGTTTGCTGAAAAAAAACAACAACAAAAATCACTTAGCGAGCAAGTACATGACAGATAAAACAATCTCTGTACCTTACCTCTTTCACAACGGTGAGTTTATAACAGTGATTTATTATTTGAGCTGTTGGGTTCGAAATATCTGGCTGTAAACAGAAAGAAGAAGATTTGGCTGCTATATCGCTTATCTGCGTACTGTAGATGACGTTGTGTATGTAGCCGGTTCTTACCGCAGTTGTTTATTTGAACTCTTTAAGTAACCTGCGATTTTTATGTTTCAAACAGAGACAGCGTCAGAGAGGCAAAAGTTACGGATTGCAGCTTTTAAATGGAATTTGTGAAGTCAAGGTGTGTTATAAAGCAGAAACAGTGCAGGTCACCATGCAAATGTGCATTTATGGTGTGACTCAACACAGCGGAATAACAACTTCCTGCGCAGAATCAACTTCCTGTTGCCTCAGCAGCATCAGTATAATACTGACAGCTCACCGTCTCCATTAAACGCTGAGGGGGTGTCATGAGGCTCCTCCGCATCTGATGTCTATGTTAAGAGTCTGTGAGGAGGTACGTTGTCTGCAGCACTTCATCACAATCATCTGAACAGCTTTTCAGCTGAACACACAACAGAGAAAGGAAGAAAGGCCCATTTATAATCGCTGATGACAAACAAGAGAGACACATTTACACACACACACCACAATATGTGATTCGAGTTCATCTCAAAATTTTAATATATCAAAAATAATCAAACAACACCTATGGGCAAGGATGTAGTCTCCCCCCCACAATATTTATACATGAAAACAGGTCACAAAATTTGATGTTTACATTTACTATTTCGGGTCAGAAGTTGGTGAACATCCCTAACCAAACTAAGTATCTAATGATTATAAAATGATTAGTTTACTAGCATAACTAATGAAGCAAGATCCAATGTTTTATACCGCACGTGGACTATGTAAACACATGTTTTCTTTGAGTTAAGCAAACGGCCTGGGAAATGACATAATTCTTTTTTAAAATCAATCTGTCCTTCATGTCAGAAGCAAAACACATTGATGGTGAAGAGTTTCGACCGCCTCAGATTTGACCCATTGTGCGTTTCAGAAGAGAGGTTTTTAAAAACCTGCTTCTTATTAAAACATATCTAATGCTAATGGATGTGCTTTTTACACCATTACAACCAGTGTGAAAACGAAGAAAGACAAAACAAAGATAGAAAAACTAATATTAAAACCCCATTAGACCATCAGATTAGGATGTGGATGTCTGTTGACGCAGGAAAGAGAGACCGGTGTGTAAAATATCATTCAGGTTTAAACACCAGCGAAGATGTTTATGACTTTCAATATAATAGACATACTGGCAAAAAGCATTCGATTATTTAATTATGAATTTTTAGAGGCTAATGGCGTAAAAGGTGACGTATTAACAGGCATGTGCGCTTTACAATCTTTGTCAAACAAATTCGGTGCCGGAACGTTGCTCCTCTCAGACTTTGCTCAGAGCTTTTACATACTAGTGGACATCAACAAGAGTCATACGATGAAACATGTGAGGCTATGAATTAATGTTCTTGTGTTTTAACTAGGCAAAAACCCAACTACAGACCCGACATCTCTGAAAGTAGCCCTGAGCATTACGCATGCTACACACAGCCCCATTCGCGGCGCAGTGCACCACCCTCAACGTGACACAGGCGCGGCAAGTTTCTTTACACACATTGTTTAACAGTGACAAAATGATGCTGAGCACTTACCCTGTTGCTTTTGGGTGACTTATGGTGGTTGCAATACAGAAATGCTTTTGAATATTCTAATAAGTTTGAGGGGTAAGGACGATACCATAGTCTCTTTAGGGAAGTTTTCGCACTCGGCGGCCATCTTTGTAACACCTCCAGGCAGCTATTTCAGGCATACATGGGGGGCCTCCCCCACCGAACATTCATCTATAGTGACTTTTGATTGGCTCTTTCTTCTAGTAGGTGGGACTTTCTTCACCAGAGCAGCCATATTGACTAGTGCAGTTTCCCCTATTCATAGTAATGGAACTGCAGCATCATGTTAATTCTATAATCTTTGGCAGTACACAACTCTGCTGTGCTGTGATCTTTAGGGTTGTCATGAAGCCTGTAAGGTTTTTTGTTCGCCTTTTGTGCTTCACTTCCTCCACCATTTGAGGAACTTTGTGTTTCACAAGCCTTAAGCTTCAGCACACACTTGCCACTGAACATAATCTGCAGAGGGAACGCTAACCTGAATAAAATCTGTAAAACAGCAGCTCACGAAACACAAGAACAACCTGTGCTAATATCTGCTGAGCACTCTGTGCATGACAGGAACAGAGAGCTCTCTGTGTGCCAAAAAACAGCTTCGTAAACAACCAAAATTTGTCATTCCTAATGTGGTTTCATAAAGCCCAGTGAAGAGGTGTAATTTGACTAACAGTGAACGTGTTAAGAGGGCCGTTAAAAGCCTCAATGAAGAACAGGAAATATGCAGTTACGCTCTGTATAATGCGCATCGCTTTGCTCTAATTATTCAAACAGAAACGTGAAGCATGCATGCACGTGCAAACAGAAAACAACAGCAATACTGTGAGGGAGATTGTTTTCTTACAAAAGGATAATAAAGCATTTAAATCTGAAATCCGTAACTTTCGCCTCTCTTTTGTCATCTGTCTGAAACATAAAATCGCAAGTTACTTTACGTAATTTTCTTTACGTATGTTGACAAATAAAGCCAAACTGAAATTTCCCAGGAAATCACACCCGACAGCCCGAATTATAAATCATTATTATAATCCTACCATTGTTATGTATGTTATGTAATTGCTTAATAACTAATTTTGTTGTTGCAGACATATACGGTATATACACGAGAAAATATCGAACATAAAATACAGAAAATTCTTATTCAAATAAGCAGGTTTGTGGCGCTTGCAAGGAGTTAACAGGGTCAAAGGTCAGATTTCCTTGTTTCCACTGAAGCACACAAGATGCTTTGAAACCATGCAATGCGCAATGAAGCGACAAGTGCATGCGGTCGTTACTGCATGACAGCATGCAACAAACACTGAAAAATTCTACATTTATATCATTTTAGGGTCTTCTGTTTTTTTATTTTATAAGAGACCACACAACTTGTAAGGACATCGGATAAAATCAAACATTATGAAGGGAATGAAGATGCCCTCAGAGAACAGAGACTAAAGTTCAAAAGTTCACTGACTGCTGAAATGTAGCGTGCAAATCTTAATCTGGAGATATCTTGGCTGAAGTTCAAAGTGAACATTCGCTGTTGTGATATGATCTGTGATAGATACAGAAGCAACATGGACATCAAAAATCATTACGCTATGTACTAAAACTCAAATCAAATAAACCCAGGATCAGTTCAATCACAATGATTCAACCATTATTAAATCAGTGTTAATTTCGGTCTCAGTTTAGGTTTAGGTTAAGATTATGACACTTAATTTCAGCTTAATGATGGAGGGACGAGATTTTTTACTTGGCTTTTATGTGGATAATGAACTAATGACAGAAAAAGCAGATGCTCATTGTCATGAAAGCAGACGTGCTTTGTAAATAAAGGTTGATTTAAATGGGCGGTACACCCCAAAATGCAAAAGTACAAAAACGCATTCCAAACATTCCAAATATGTCATATTGAAAGTGGAACACAAATGGGGAAATTACAAAGAGCTTTCAAATTATTTTACTTTTCTCAAATGTGTATAGTGTCAACATACTGTGGCATTAGAAAGCTGGGTGAAGATTCCCCAAAATAGAAGATTCTCCATTTGTGTTCCACAGAGAGACAAAACAGCAAATATCAAGTGAGTACATAAACACAACGTGTTTGGATGAGGTGTTTGTAAAGGCAAGTGTACAAAACAATTAGCTTGTACTCATATAACAATACAAATCTCAAATAATAATAAAACAAATACAACACAAAAGGTGTTTTAATCTGGAAGTATCTGGAATTCTCTGCAGAGAATTCCCTGTGAACAGACTCCAAAAGAGAATCTTATGCAACAGGTTTGTAAAATATATAACAAACAGATTTGAGCAGCCGAATGAATATTAATCCATGAAGGCAACCACTGAATGAAGCCACAGGAAGCCTCATCCGTCAATACTAAGCTCTGAATGTCATACGCTAACTGGAAGAGAGGAAAAGAGTGATTTGGGAGGAAAACAGATCAAGACAGACAGGAAATATACGAGTCTGAAAGAGGAAAAACAGGGGAAATGATTCACTTCAAAATCTGAGGTGCTTCTGGCATAAAACTCACACTGAGATCATAAGATCAAGGCATAAACCAAACGATGAGAGATTTCTGATATGTTGTCCATTTTTGTTTCCATAGTAACATTTTTTGAACACATATGGCTCATATCTGTCATAATTATTAATGATGCAGTGGATCATATCATTCACAGATGCACAAAGTATTTCCTTTATACAAAATACACGAGAGACATAAAAGGTCGAGTAGACATTTTTGGACTGGCTAGCAATTGCAAGCTAGCTTTGAAAGCATAAGATCCCGCCCTCCTTTCAGAGCGCTCTCCTAAGCCACGCCTCCTCCAACACATGAATGCATACCATTGCACTCGGACCGAATGCAATGATTGGATGAACATTTTATGGTCCTGCCCCTTCAACAGAAATATATATAAATCAGCACTAACTAGCATTCTCTACCACCTCTGTACCAATGTATGATGGTTACATTACAAATTCCACAGGCATGGTGGGGTTCTGTGGCCCAGCAGATAGTCTTGGCTCACAACCAGAAGTTCAAGGTAGGTTTAACACTGCAAGTGGTGATTTATCACATTAGATGTGCCCTTGAGCAAGACAGACACACACACACAAGGGAATACTCCAGGAAAAATATTCTCTCTGTACTGTAATTCACTCCTGATAAAAGGTAAATCGGGCCAAATGACGCAGTACCAACGAACCACTGCACACGCTGTCAGCCGGAATCACAGCACCGACCTCTTAGAAACCTCACGAAAGCAAACACAATTTATCACAACAAGATGTTTATGTCAGAACAAGTGGTCCAGAAAGATCACCTTCGTTTCCAAACACAAGGGAAAGAACCGTGAGGTCTGCTGTGCACTGCTGAGGGGGGACGACACAAAGAGGTTA
>JAZGTJ010016424.1:0-12687 GCA_036877575.1 Botia almorhae
CCCACAACGGTAAAGGAATTAGAGATTTTTAGGCTTCGTTAATTTCTACTTAGAGGTTTTAGTTCTGTCGCTGCACCGCTAACATCCTTAACTAAGCAAACTTCTAGTAAGTTGAAGTGGTCTTTCCAAGCCAAGGTAGCCTTTCAAGAACTAAAGAAACGTTTTTCCTCAGCCCCCATCCTCAAGCACCCTGACCCCAAATTACCATTTATAGTAGAGGTAGACGCCTCCAACACAGGGGTTGGCGCTATATTGTCACAATGTCATGGTACTCCCCCCAAACTACATCCATGTGCATTTCTTCTCCCGCAAACTTTCTCCAGCTGAACTTAAATACGATGTAGGTAACCAGGAACTATTGGCCTTAAAACTGGCTGGAGACACTGGCTTGAGGGAGCCTTTCACCATATTAATAGAGCTTATTAAAGAATAGAGCTTCTGAAGAATCGCTACTGGTGGCCTTCTCTCTCCTCAGACACTGTCAATATCAATCTTGATTTTCCCTTCACTGTGTTTGTTTGCTGTTGTTAAACTTGCTTGCTGACCACTCTAATAAACTGTGCTGCAGATGGATCCAAACCAGTCTGACTTGTCGTTACATCACCCTTACACTATAGGGTCAATTTTAATTTTATATTAACTTTACACATAAATCACTTAGATATGAAAAAGTTTTTTCCTAAACAGTCACACATTGATATACTGATATATAGATTATTATTTTTAGATAACAGAATGAACGTGTGTCAGACAGGGGCCATAACTGAGCCAGGGGCTAAGAAAATGGATATTATCATTCTTATAGTCTTCTTATAGTTATGCTATATTATTTATACTTATTTATATTTATTTACCTACTATTATAATATAATGTTTATAAACATTTTCTGTAACTATGAGGGTCCTCCTACCCTCATAGTTACAAAAAAAGCTAAATGTATTCATTTGCTCTTTGTTTTTAGATCGTCTATCACTCAAGTGTATTTAAGCTTCCTGTTATAAATAAACATGCATGTTTTTTGTGGATGAAAGAGTGGAAAAAACAGACATCAACAACAAAAAACACTACATTCATTCTCAAAACAGTATATATGTTTGTATGTGTGAGTGTAATGGGTGGTAAGGACCCAGACCCTGCTGCACTTTTTAGTCTGAACGGCTGCCCCTGGGGCTGCCTGCCCTGGTGTATAATTGCCCTCTGCTACAGATAGTTACCAGTCTTTTTTGGTTTTCTCCTCCTCTCTTATTTCCCCAGTTTATTCTCTCTGATTTCAGGCTTCTTTGGTTCATCATTTATCAGTGGAGACCCTCAACCCCCAAGTACCCAACCAGGAGGCCCACACTTCCATAACCAGAGAACATTTCTGATTAAGTTGCATAATACGAGGAAACAGGAGGGCATGAAAATGCAGCACAAAGCAGGGGTGGATGGCAGTGACTATTACTCAAGGAACAATTTTAAACTAATTATCATGATAATCAGTCAATCGTCACATTTGGAGCAACTCGCCTCAGGGTTGTGCGGAGTTCTGTGTGATCCCTAATGTATTTAAGTGCATAATAGGATGCCCCAAATTTGAAAACAATGACTACTGTATTGTTTTTTTATTACGATACTATAATAAAAATAACAGCCCAGGTGGAACCATGGATGCATCTGAGCAAGTTGGGCCATATGTGGCAATATATAAGGAACAACATCATTAACTAAGATTAATAAATTCTGTTTAAGTATTATTAACCCTTTTGTAAAGAGTTACCAACATATCAATGATTTATTAATTTTGGGCATAATTAACTTTATGTCTGAAGGTGGAAGCATACAGTTAGATTTATTTAGATTTATTTTCTGTATTTAAATAGGCTATACACATTTTCTTTGCCAATATATATTTTATAATCTCACAGTTCTACCCTGACATTATCTTGGTTATTGGTCACCACACTAAGTTTCGTAAAGACACGCAATTGTGTTTGTGAGATTTTACAACACAATTCAAAATGTCCTACGGCCAAAATGACTGACCAACTTTCAGTATTATTTGACTTGGTATGCTCCAAGAAATCTAAAGAGACCACCCACATGATTTTTGACCAAAGTTTTCAAAAGTTATAAGCATATCTTACCCGTAGGTGGCACCATGGTGAAACTGACCCTCAGGTCATGCCTGTGATGACAAGTACCAAATTTCGTGTCAATACACAAAAATTTTGTCGAAACAGTAGGTTTCTCAGAAAATCCAAGGACCAAAGGAAAAAAGAATTCTGTTTCTAGGACTCAAACCAAAAAAGAATTTTGTTTCTAGGACTTTTGTTTCTCTAGAGTCAAAAGTTATGAGCGTAAACATAAGTAAAACTTTGACTATTGGTGGTGCTAAAGGGTTTGAGATAAAGATTCCAAAATTTGCTATGGTAACATTTCATTCTGTCTTCTATCTGTGTGCCAAATTTCACAACTTTCCTATGTACCGTTCAATGGGCTGCCATATTACGCAGGGGCGGAAGAAGAAGAACACTCACAATAACTGTTGGAGTCGGAATTGGAGTCGTCGCCCCTAAAACACTAACAATAACAGTAATAATAAAATAATATTCAATATTGTCCAACATCTATATTGGTGCTGACAAAATATTGCAATTTTAGATTTAAAGATTCATTAAACAAATTAGTAGAGTAGTAGACGTGGTCATTTTTATAGTTTATGACAATAACACAATTGCAGCAGGGGCCACAAAAGCACCAATGGATCTCTGAGAGCTTGTCACAAGAGCTATTAATCTCTTTCCTATTAAAACATCAGACGCCTATTTTAGCGCCATTTACAGAGCTAAATGTTTTAATATCGAGGCAGGCACACAGACACAATGCTGGAGGGCATCTGTTTCAAATACAATTACAACACATTGATTTTCCATAATGAATTTCATAATAAAGGGTTGTTTTCTGTCTGAGACAGGTGCATAATAAAAAAAATAGATAATGTTATACATTTATTTGACACAGATGTTTATTTAACCTTGAGACTTATTCTGTTCCCAAACAAATATTGTACCTCATTTACTGCCATCGATGACACAAGTTAGTGCATAAATGTTTCAGTATCACACTAAAGTTATGTTGCTGTTGTAGATGTGCGTGTAGTTGAGTCATGGTGAACATATAATTTATGTTTGGTATAGCTGTGCAAAGAGTTTCAGACTGACATAAAATGGTACCTTTTTAATACAGCTGTCTTGAGATGATGTTTCATGGTCATTCAGCATTTTCTGTGAAAAAAGGGATATAATTAAAGATTACTAACAAATCCAACATCACATAATATATGTGGCTTGATGCCTGCACTTCATTGACCATTAAAAAGACTAAAGGCATATTCTGAACTAAATATAATTTAAATAATATGACAATGCAGCCAGTGTCATTGAGGGCATCATCTTAAATAAGAACAGAGATTATTTGGAGAAAATAGCACCTCATGTGAAGCTCAGTGGCTGTCATTCAGAAGAGATCAGGAAGAAACTGGGATTACTGGACAGTATTACAGATTTTAAACTCATCTTTAGTGCTTTAGTGCATCTGATCATCTAAATGATTTTGAATGATGCCGTTTTGGCAGTGGAATAATTTGTGTCATATAGAGAGTGACAAACTTTTCAAACAGATGTAAAATGCTCAATTGAACCTCTCACATCTCTTTTGAAATATTTGCTTACACAACTTTGGCAGGGTTTCTTATGTAAAGGAAAAACTCTGTGAAGCTCTAGTGATTAGTGTGTCACACTGACAGTGTTCAAAAGTGTCTGATAACAGAGGGACTATAGTGGAAAACTGTAAAAATAAATATGAGCAAGCTGTTCTTGATTTGTGTTAACGTTATAAGCCCATCTTTGTTAATAGGCACCATTGGGACATTTTCATTTCAGCTTCGGTCCTGTTTATATCGACAGAGATTAACAAAAGAAAACAACTCCAAAGATAACTTATCCAAAGATCCACACCACACACATTTTCCAGCACAGCTGCCTTAATAAACAAAGGACACACAAAGAAAACACTGCTTTGTTTTAAAGTCTAGTTTTTTCTGCACTTTATGTAACACCCAGTTCGCTAGTTTGAGCAGAAAAAGAGCTTCAACTATGCCAATAACAATGGCTCTTTGTCACAAGCTAATTGAGCTTGTCCAATTGACAAAAATAATTTACCCTCATGTCTGGATAACATGATGCAATACAGCAGTATTACCAATAGATGTTATGGATGGCAAAAGCTGCTATGGTATGCATGTGTTTAGATATGTAAATGCAGAGGCGGCCGTCGGTCTGTAGTGGATGTAAAGACACCTGAATTTGTAAAAAATATGTCGAACGAGGGCAAGAGTTTGTTCCAGTTTAAAACAGGACAAAACCATAAAGTCAAACAAAATAAATCAGGTAAATTACACACACACACGTATATAGTAAGAATACAGCAGCATAGCACACAAATGCAGTCAGTTTGGATTATCTGTGTTTAAAACAGACTGAACCGAAATGGTATTTTGTATCTTAACCAGATTATATCTTCATGGGCCAATGCTATCACTGTACAATCCAAAGATAAAACTCTAAAGAAATAAAAACTGTTCAGCTGTAAATACCAGGAAGCTGTTGACAATCTGATAAACCATATATAACAGGTTTAATAAGCACAGGGCCAAGGCAAACATTAGAAGTACACAGATAGTGATCACTGCACTGTGGGTAATTAAATATAAATGCTTCCAGCTTAACATTGTTTGATTCTCTATTACAGGGGTTTTCAAAGTCAAAGACAGTGGGACTCCCTTTTGAGCCAATGTACGATCCCCCACACATACACACCCAATGGCAATTGTCAGACAAGTGTTTACTCACTTTTATAATTTATTATTTTTTTAAATCATTGAAAATAATACAACAAAAACAATGCTAGTTCCATATAAAAGGACAGAATACTGTCAAGCCCAGTCAAAATCGTCAGACGATCTGTAACAAAGTGGGGAAAAGTGGGGAAAGAACTGTATTTAAAGCTAAGATATATACATCTCTTATATTAATTAACATGCCTACATCCTTACCTTAGTGTGCGATGTTCATTTGACAACGTTTACACAGTAAATGTTTCGGATTGACAAATGCATTTACTTGCAAGTTGAGTCTGTGAATTGATACAGCCCAACATTACAAAACGCAATAGATATGACAAGCTGTTTTTATACAGGAGGGTTGCGGTTGCTCTGTTGCACTAAATAACGGTTAGTTTAACACTGTATGCGTTTGCGGTGCGCAAGCAGCGTGTCCTTAGCGCACACGCGATGTATGATAGGTAGCCTTTGCAGTGTGCAGCTTGATCGCTGCAGTCTGTGCACTGTCAAGATAACATTTGCTTTAAAAGTGTGTATTGCATTCAGGGGCGCCGCTAAGAGAGGGAAAGTTAGGACAATTCTAAGGGCCCACGCCCTTTAGGGGCCTCCAGAGATCTGCTTTATTAGTAATAACACTACTAGGGGGGCCCAACCTCATATTTTGTCATAGGGCCCAAAATTGCGAGCGGCGCCCCTGATTGCATTAATATTCCTCTTAAAGAAGCTATTGATGTAGTTTACATGACTTTGATCTGTTTTATTTAAAGCGCTTTCCTTCTTTTCATTTATTGTCCGTGTAGTGCGAGTTACAGACAAAAAGACCATAATGTTTTATGTTCCTTTGAATGACTTGGTCAAATAGCGCAGGAGAAAATAATCTCCAGCTTTATGTGTCTGAAACAGGTGTTCCATTTGGTGTTGGAAGATTGTGCATAACCAAAAATGCGGAGTTTAAAAATAATGTTTCAGTTACATGTAGTTGTCACACCACCATAGATAACTATATTTACGACTATATTCCAGGACTGACAACCGTATTCTGCTGCTGTGTGCACAAACGTGGCCTTTAATTGTTTCCTTGCTGCACAGAGACTTTTTTAACCCCTATGTGCGCCTCCCTTTTCACACTCTAGCACAATATAGCCCCCCTCCCCTATTTGTCTTTAGGAAGGCTCACCCCATCTTTTGAAAACCCCTGCTCTATTATATGCTTATCAACATCTCCTGTCCTGTCACCGTTTAAGAAAGACACAACGGGTGGTAAAACGGATGACTAAAGGGATGTCAAATTCCCATTGTCAGAGCACAAAGATTAGAGGAGAGAGAGGCACAGAAAGTGAGTTTGTTTAACACTTACCACATGGCTAGCGCTAACAGAAACCCAGGCGTTTAGTTCAAGATGCAGTGTGTGTGAAGATAAATTGAGGGTAATACACAATGACAGATTTAAGGGACAAACATTTGAGACTTTTGTGCAGACGGTCATGATAGTCTTTTTATAAACATTATTTACGTTTTCTACGCTTGGCTGACTGCTGTTTGCTGATGCTAAAATTGTAAAAATTGTGTGCTGCAATGCCTAGAGAAAGACAGCAGGTGCTCTAACAGATTAATAAGCCAAAGGTTAGCTTACGTAAATTGTTGTTGTGAAAAAAGATGACACAGAAAATAAAATGAAACAATAGGTCGCTTCATACCAAGAATGTTTACAACAATCTGTCTTAAATGTATATTTTTATATGGATATATCTGTATATGTGTGTAAAGTTATATTGTTTCATTCATCATTTATAGCAGGACTGTGCATCTTATATTGATAGTGTGATACAGTTAAATTATTCTGTAGACATCTTATTGATAAGACGTTTGTGAGGATAATTGAAATCAGGAGGGAATATAGACACATGTAATATCCTACCACTGACTGCTCGTGCACAGATAGCCTACCATTTAGTAATAAGATCTGTAATGTCAGAACATTAGGAGGAACGTGGCTATCAACATAATATACTCATACTGAAACTGGCACATATATTGCTGTTATAGCAAAATAAAAATATTGTTAAAGCAATAGAAAAAATATATCAGATCCTAAGCTGATATTATTGCTATATATGACTATATAATTATTGCTATATTGCTTTAAGTTTCTATATAAAAAGGCTGCAATTGCACCAGTTTTTTATTAGTAGTAATAATAATTATAATAAACAATTTGTCTTCCAGGAAACAGTTTATTAGTCTAACTGCTGTTTACACCTGCAGTAATATGGAATGTGCTGTCACAGCTTGAACAGATCGGTGTCAAACGTATTATTTTGCACTTTACTTTTTTATTCAGTAATGTCCTTTAGAAACTACAAAAGATATGTATATGTTTTTCAGAAGACAAATTAATAACAATGTCTGTGTAAAAAAAAAAAAATATATATATGTATATATATATATATATATATATACAGGTGTAAAATGTTTTAAGGGCATACATATAGTGGGCAAAAAATTAACATTGGGCTGAATTTTGTTATGTCAAAGCTCCGCATCAGAATGTCGTCGAGACTTGGGGGTGAGTTTAAATCACTCTGCTTAATAAGCAGCAACAAATGATGACACCCTAGCAACCAGTTACAGTACCCTAGCAACTGCCCCAAGGGCTTCCATAAAAAATGGTGAGAGGCATCAGAACATCATAGAGACAACTGTTTGGTCTATTTTGACTCTGACTGATAAGTAGTTTTTAATTATTACTATGGAAACTGTCCAGCCATGCCCTAGATGTCATTTAGAGCACCCTGACAACCAACATGGATTAGCAATATGTCAGCACCAGAACATCCAGAACAACATCTTTTGATTTAGACACACATTAGTCTTACCCTGTCTAGCTACAACCTAGCAACCATTTACGGTACCCTAGCAACCATGTTATAAAAAATAAATAAGCCATGTCTCAGCATTAGAACATTGTAGAGACATGTGGGTGGGCTTATTTGACTCGGCTGTCAGTCGGCTTTAAGTATTGCCCTGGCAACTTCCTGACCACACCCTAGCAACCATTTAGATCACTTTAGCAATCTCTTAACATCATTGAAATATTCTGGTCCGAGTCTTGCCACTGCAAGCACCACTTACATTTTCCTCAGAAAAGTTAATCTAGTTAATGTTTAGCAGAATGCAGAATATTGATGACCTATAAATATTGTACCAAGTCCGACTGGGCAATGTGCTTTTAGGTGAAAAATGCTTCTTTGGTGTCTGTAAAAGATCTATATGTGATCTTAATTCAAAACAGGAATGCAGTCAGAAACATACTTGCAAGATGTGTTTATTCATTATGTTGCAGTATGCAGTCAGATGATGATAGACACAATGAAAGAAAATGCTGTAGCATAAACACAAAACAAGAAGTCAATATACCTGCTCCTCTGAGTATCTATAGAACTGTGAGGTGATGCCATTAGAATTTCCAGTCTTCTATTTTGTTTCACCCTTTAAGAGTTTGACATAATGCAAGGAGAAATAGGAGAGAGGGTAGAAGTCACTCTTGTGAGTAGAATAAGCACATGTATCCAAGTGATCCTAAAAGTTTAGGATCAAAAGTTTAGGAACAGTTTCAAAACTGTTTCGTATCTGAAGGGTTTTAATCTGAAGGTGTATGTTTCAATGTTTGAAATTACTGTTGTAGATTAAAATATAATTATGCCAATATATTGATTTATTTTAATAGAAACTTAATTATTTAAAAATATATATGTAGCTTTATTTAAACGGTTAGTGTTTGTATGTTTTATATGTTATTAAATATTTTTGGTTATTTATTCTGCGTTTCGCTCCTGAGTCCTGGTTATCCCGATCTTACAAACACTTAACGGTAACGGAATAACCGACAACTCAAACACAGCACAGTTGCGTTTCTTTTTCCGCCCTTTTTTTTCCTTTCTGTTTTTCTGTTGTTCGCTTTTTCCATCATCATGGACCCGTGGCCTCAACAGAATGGCAGTATATGTGCAAGTTTTTGGACTTAGCCTATGACTCCACATTTGATGACCTCACCCTAATGGAGGTATTGTGGTGTGGGCTGGACGCACTTTACCGCTTCGTCATGCCACGGCGGATTTAGCGTGGACTCTGAAAGGTTACGTCAACTTCGCTCTGTGGTTGGCGGGATCAGACCTTATTGTGGTCAAAGCGGATCCCAGCCCTGGGTCATCAGATGTGGTCCTCACCAGCCCGGAACCCAACCAGTCATCACCCCGTGATGCAGAGCAGCAACCAGAGCCCACCGCGGACATAGAGCCAAAGCCCGACGCGACCAAGAGTTAAATCGCCCCGGAGCAAGAGCTTAATGAGACCTACGACAAGGTGCATGAGCCGGCTGCATCAGACGCGAAGGTGGATATGCCTGTGGAATACAAGGGTACTTTGGAGGACCCTGCCCACGACACCACCACTGTGGGTGAGTTAGAACTGGACTTAAGTTCTGAACTTATCATGTCTCCAATTTCAAATGACTTATCAATGTTGAATGCAATCCCACCCAACCTCCTCCTCTCAAGTCTGTGTCTGTCTTCCCAGGGTGGAGACTCTTATTTCGAGGTTTCCGTCTGGTTTAATTTTTTCCTGTTTTGATTCACTTCCTGTTTTGATAATCACGATCACCTGTGTCACCCTGATTAGTAGCACTATTTAGGTTCTTCATTGGATGTTCATGTGAATTCTCATGAATGCTCTTGGTTTATTGTTCTATGTATTCCTGTGGACTATTACGATGAACTACACTACTGTGTGTCTTTTGTTGCTTGATTTAAACGGTTGGTGTTTGTATGTTTTTTATGTTATTAAACATATTTGGTTGTTTATTATGCTGGTGTGGAGAAAACTTGAAGCGTAAGGTCTTTTGTAAAGTTTTAATACTTGGGATTCTTCTTTAAAGGACTTTATAGATATATAGTTGATGTGCCAAACTTAAATTCAACAATTAAATGAATTGTTTTTAAAGATATAACATTATAACTACTAATTTCCATTTGCTATGACATACCTTATAATTAAGCTCATGTGATTTCTTAAAACTCACAAAAAAAGACCGTAAAGTTTAATTGTTCAACAGTATAATAAACAAGAGTTATAACTCAAACTTTATAATCAAGGATATCAAAGCAAGTATCAAGAACAGGCCATGCCGATCAACTGAAGCTGAGTGGAAAACAATTACCTCTGATGATAATTGATGGAACGCTTGAATAAATGAAATTAAGCAAAAAATAACTAATGGATATAATTGCAGGATAGGAATTTGTATCATTTTAGCTTGCTATGCTCAGGCAACACAAAACACAGTTGTGTGCATCAAATGAACTGTAGCTGGAGAGCGTTTACCCTCCTGGTTTAAGAGGCATCCAAATCAGATTAGTCTTTGCATTGACCACTAAAAAATCAAAGAGTGAAATCTAAAGCTGTGGCCAAGAGATACCATCTGGAAATACAGGGGATGGATCACAAACTACATATTTCTTATACTAGCATGGCTGATGAAGGACAACGTTTATGATGTCAGTTTATTCATCCAATGCCAGTGTTCCCTGTCAAGGAAAATGTTTCGATAATTTCAGACTCGTAAATGTAATGGCAGACCTTATGTTGATAAATTTAGTCTGATATACAATCATTTAAAAACAAGTAATTTATAGGCGGAGTCTCCTGAAAAGCTTTAACATTATTTGGGACGGGACTACCTGTTTGCTGTTTATTTGGTGTGACCACACTTTAGTGATGTAGTGTGACAGATGTAATCTAATGTAGTAGATTACATCTGTGTTATAATTCTGTTTTATCAATAACTTGCAAGGTATACTGGTGTACATGAGTGTGAGTACCATTACAAAATGTTACTGAAGCAGAAAAAAAACCACTTTCCCTGCACACTAAAGTTAGACTATGCAGTATTTTCAATAATGGCGACATGCGCTTCTAGCTGTGTTCAATCAGAGAGGAGGGTCCAAGTTTAAATGTTGTTTACAAAAAGTCCTGCATTAGGGATACTGTGTATTAAAATGTTTTTGTTTAAAAACAAAAACATTTTAATACACAGTATCCCTACTGAAAAAAAAAACAGCTTAAACAAATAACCGTCATCTTAGGCTAGTTTAATGTTAGTTCTATGTTCCTTAACCACTTTTCCTCATTTGCTATATTTGAACTCTTTCCCTCTCTAGAGAGGGCAACATTTATCACTGAAGCCGTCTGTCCCTAAGTCCACCAGATTAACTCATCACCACAACAATAAATGTCAAGAACAGATGATTGATGCAGCTAATGAAATTGATTAGCCTGTCCCCACACATTGCATTCCCATGATTCACAGCATGCTGTTTACTTTAACCACAAAGATTAGCTGAAAGATGAGACATCGGCGGCATATCACATAATGTTGGGAACATCCGTGGACACTCTTTATGACCTTGACTCACTCTCCTTTTTCTCCCATGGAAAAATCAATATGTAGAGAATGGTAAAGGACAGCATTTAGGAATCATTTTCAAATGGCTTATCAATTGTTTTCCCTTAGGCAGATCAATGTACATTTACATTTAGGTATTTGGCAGACGCTTTTATCCAAAGCGACTTACATTGCATTATACTTACACATTGATCACTATACATTGAGAATGTGCAATCCCTGGGATTAAACCCATGACCTTAGCGTTGTTAACGCCATGCTCTAACCACTGAGCTACAGGAAAGCAAAAAAATTATGTAAATGTAAAAAATTATTGTGTCTTCACAGTAGGACACACAACTTTTTATGTAAATTTCTGTCAAAGTAATATGCACAATGTCTTTGGCAGCAAATGTATTAACTTTATTATAAAATTTAACAATACACCTTGATATAGATAAAGAAAACAGCTAAATACTAAATAATATACTTCACCCTGTGCTTTGGGCAGCATTATCAACCTGATTTTGGTAAATGGCTGTGCATTAAAAAATGAAACTCTCAGGTCTCTGAGTGGGTAAAAGTACAGTGTCTTGATTGCTTTTATTTCACAAAGCATGTCTATTCCCTAATATCGAGAATGGCTGCTTAGCTAATCTGAGATCTGCTTTAGTGACAGTTGTTGTCTGCCGGCGCCTCTGAGCATGAACTTCGGCTCATCACTTTATTATCCACTAGATAACACAATACAGTCCTATCAGGTCCCTGAACAGGGTGAATACACATTTTTCTGTCCTATTCAAGATGAACTATTATATTAAAACATGGCTTGTTAACCTCCCAGTTAGCATCGGCTCTAAATTCCAACCCCCCTCTGAGATAATTGCCATATTTGTGGTGTGAGTTAAGTTGTTGCTATGGATGCCATGATCATCTTGATGGTGCTAGTTAGCATTTGAGGGACAAAAATCTCTGGTTGTCCCAGACACCTCTGCATGACCCCTCTATAGTTTATAATGGTCTCATCATTATTTATGCTGAATTTATGCTGAACAGACCTTCTTAACTTCACCAGAACGTTCTATTAATCATGCAAGTTGAGTAATCAACACAGACATTTTTTGAAAAAGCAACTGAACGTAGTGAAACGTAAAAGGCAAAACATTGTGCATGACTTACTTAGACATGGGTCTTCATGGGCCCTGAGTTTTAATGAACATGGTTGGTGCTGGGATGCAGTGAGCTGGCAGTGCTAAATAAGAATTCATCCATACCTCACTGGACAAAACATAAAACCAGCCTCATTCACCACGTCAGTACCCTAGGTAAACTATGACACACTTCTGGGACAAGCGTTAAGCTTTT
>JAZGTJ010016425.1:0-12686 GCA_036877575.1 Botia almorhae
GAAGCGTGTGTGAATGTTGTTGTAAAGTGTGTGTTTGGGTGTGAATGTGTGTCAGGGGGAGTCGTGGGCTCCCATGTGCATATTCTGGAACCTCCCTCTCTCGTGTCTCACACAAGCGCGTTCTCTCTCCTGGTGCAGTGTGTAAAGGACCGCCTTCTTTTTACCTCATTTCTGCTCTTTGTTCGCGTGTGAAAAGTCATAAATCACAGCGCTCCAGCTGGAGAGGGTTTTTGCGGCCCGGGTCCAGCTCTTGCTCCTCTGGGAACTGAGTCTTGTAACCCATTCCTGGACCCAAATTTTTCTGTTTGTGAAAGACCAAAGGCAAAAGAAGGAGGTCACGTCTAACTTGTCCTATTTCATGGATGCGATTCTCAACCGTGCCTCACGCTGGTGTCGTTAACGACACGCTGGGCTTGAGGAAAGAAGGTCCTTGACCAACTTAGTTAGGTGGGCATCCAGAAATAGAGCTCTGAATTTTTGACCTGAATTTTGACCTCTGAATTTTAGTGTCCTATATAGAAGGAATGGAATACGTTGTCTGGTAAGACTTTCCTCAACCCCGTTGACGTGGAGGATGTAGCCGTCCCTCAAACAGGGTTGAAAAAGAGGGGCAGGCTCTTCATTGGCCCTGTCTGGTGTGGGATGGGACTCCAGGGATTAATGTGAGTGTGAAGTTATAGTGCTGCTGTGAAAAGTGTGCCACGCTCAAGAGCGCCAGACTGCAGGAACAGCTCTGGATGTCCTTTTAACCATCAAAGAGAAATCCCAGTGCTGGCCATTATGTGTGTTTTAGAATGTACTCGCTGGTCCATGCAAACATCTTGTTTGAAGATCATTTGCATGTACTGTAAACTTACTATTAACATCTGTCTCGTTTAATACAACCACAGATAGACAGTTAAATACGAGCGTAAACAGAACCCTGTAATTGTCTGTTGCTTCCTTCATCGTTTTTTCCTTCAGTTTACATTTTATTTTTGCATTTATTCAAAGTGACTTATTTAAAGTGACTTATTTAAAGTGACTTATTCAAAGTGACTTAAAGTGACTAAAGTAAAGATACACGTTTTATGAGTATGTGCATTCCCTGGGAATCAAACCCACGACATAAACGTTGCTAGCTCCATTCTCTACAAGCTGAGGTACAGGAAAGGCCTAAAATGTTTTGCTAAAAAATTCATGTCAAAGACATTTAAACTAAAGATACTGATTCTTTCTAGGCTTCTTAACACATGTAGTGTAACGTACACTTTGCAAATTTACAGACCAAATTTACATGAGTTCAGGGATGGCCTAAAGTCTAAATAATTCCTTTGATGACAGAAATGGTCATGACAACATGACTAAATTTGTCATTTAAGTTGTAAAAGAATCAACTTGAATGCTTTTGCCATTTTCTATCTATTCTTTGTCTTTATTCAGACGCCGTTCTTTGAAGCCAAAGCCCATTTTCTGAATGTCACAGACAAAAAAATATGCAATTATCCTTCGCTGAATGAAAATTAAGCACTAAACACCAGTAATGTCACCTATAATTACACTCTACCTCCAAGATCCAGCACAGACTCTTTTTGTTTCATACACCCCGTTCATATGAGCGTATATCTACCACATTCTCCATCGCACATTTAGACATTTGGCAGACACTTTGGCAATTTACAGTACAATCAAGTTATACATTTTGTCAGTACACGAGCTCCCTGGGAATCAAACCCACGACCTTTTGCGCTGCTAATGCTCTACCAACCGAGCTACAGGAACACTGCATTGCATTCAAAGTAACAATTGCTGAAAACCGACAATCTATCCTTTAATCAGTATGCTAATTTAGGTGTGGAAAACAGACTTGATGACATCAGTGCAGCCAGGTCGAGTCTAAGAATAAAACCCTGTTAAGTGAAAATGGGAATCAAAGCAAATTAGCTCGGCACCGAGTGCTCATTTCAAGACTGTTTGAAAAGCAAATTATTCCCTAAATAGAACCTTCCCGAATTGAAGAACCCACACTAAAATCAGATGAGGCAGGCTACAATCTGTCTGGTTAATTCTGAGCCCTGTGGCTGTATGAGTGGGTGTTTCAGGAGTGTCATAACCGCTCTCTGGATATTACATAAACGTGCCTGTTTAATAGATTCTGTTGCATTTGTCTAATCACTATGAATGGGTAAATTTTCAAGTTTAGTTGTTTTTTTATGAATGAGACCCTGTAGTGTTTTATCAAATTAAGGAATTAAAGCCACAGTCCGTAACTATTGCCTCTCTACCATCCTCTCTGTTTGAAAGGTCAAATTGAAGCGTACTTGTGGAGTTATTTTCTAAAGGTAGGGTGGACAATTTCGTAGCAATAGCAACCTAGCTTTGAAAGCATAAGATCTCATCCTTGCTTAAGTGTGCTCTTGGATGCAATGCAATGATTGGACAAATATTTAATGGTCCTGTGCCCATCCCAGAAAAAAAAATATATATAATAATAAATATATAATAATAAATTTAGACCATATTTAGACCACTTAGTGATCGCTATCATAATGTAAAGAGACTTTCAACCAGTGTAACAAAAATTGTTTCTGGAAAAAAAATCGCCTTCCTTGCCTTTAATCCGGATGACAAGTTTAAATTCTAAACAGCTGCTGTAGTAACAGGCTACAAACGCTGCACCAGTACTCGGACATGCGATATAGTAGCTCGAACTTCCTCTTTCTATTCACAGACGCGGAATCCGACCCAATAGCTCAAACTATGAAGTGTTATTATAAATTTACCGCTGTGAATTGGGGTAAGGTAAGGAGATCATGTAGAACGCCGATATGTAAAAAAAATCAATAACTGATTTTTATCATTTTTAACCAAAGAAAGTTAAAGATTGCAGGTTTAATAAAATAATAATAGTAATAAATTGTGAATTAAGCAATAAATTAGATTTATTATAATATATTGTTTAATATAGTAAATATTGTTACATTAATATTTTAGATTTTTTTGAGCTGGTATATTATTTATATATATATTGATATCAGAAATTTTGCATCACAATAGTTTACAAAGGTGTTTTACACGGTATGTTTTTATTTTTGTTTGTTTTGCTAAGTCCAAATGATCATTATATTTATTTATCATTGTATGGAAAAGAGCAGCCAGGGCATTTTGCATAATATTTCATTTTGTGCTCTACTAATGAAAGTCTTACTGGTTTGCTTTGCTAGATAATTAATTGTGCATAAATCAATTTGAATAAATTGTGATAGTATTTTCATTTTTTGATGAACTGTTTGTTTAAAAAATTATTGTAACTTTACACAGTCATACAGAAACGTATACAGCCCTTATACCTCAATCCTAGTTTAGGTCTCTCCACCCCCCTCTAACCCCACACCGCGCACACACACCTACAATACACATACTACATCGTACCTCACGCACGGACGCGTGGACGCCGCAGCAGCGTATCTGAAAGAGAGAGAGAGAAAGAGAGAGAGAGACAGAAAGAAAGAGAGAGAGAGAGACAGAAAGAAAGAGAGAGAGAGAGAAAGAAAGAAAGAAAGAGTGTTCTAAGCAAAGTGGCAGCACGCAAGTGGCGGGAATGCCCATCTGCTGAGTGAAAGCGAACGGAGCGCTCAGAGGTACGACGCGAGCCCGTCATTGTGGTCATGGGTGGCAGCGGCGTGCTCCCTCGCGGGGAGTGTTTTCCCTGTCAGTGTGGCTGCTGGAAATGGCGCTGTGATGCTCAACAAGGAAGACGCAGCTGAAGCCGATGCCAGGGAGACGGGGGAAGGTCCAAACTGTCATTATTAGCATTACCTGCGCTTCTCTTTTCGGTGCGGATTTTTTGCGTTTTAAAAAGCGGTCAACAGTACCATGGTGAATTACCAGAAATACATAACTGTAATGCAGTTGGCTCTAGGGGTGACTGCCATCAACAGAGATCGTAGCCTGCCTCCAAGAAAACATATGTGGTAAGTATACAAGCACGTGTGAAGGGTTATTTAGCGACACAGTTTGCTGGGAAATAGCGACTGTCTTGTTCGTTTTTTACTTGACGATCTGTATTTCGAATTGAACCGCCGAATCTCATTGGTGGACTGCAGGCGGCGGGCACCGTGCTGTAATCGTACGGGGAAAGGTGCAAGCAAAGTTTGAAACGAGGCTGAATGTGTGCATTATGATGTCGTAAAGCTGCCTTTGTAGTGAGTATCGTTTTTTGCTTTCCATTCACTTCCTGTCATTTCATTCACGGTTTAGGATTCGTTCTGTGTATGTCTAATATGTGCACTTTTCAAATTGAATAAAAAGTTATGGTGTGGACGTGTGTGTTTCTGTGCATTGATTTGTGTTTAAACCTGTGCTTTTAATACACTGTCTAATCAACCTGTCATTGTTGTGGTGTGATATTTCTTCATGTGAGCCTGTCTTCCATGTTCTTTTAAGTTTTTTCATTTTCATTCATTCGCATTTTAATGGCAGCTCATTTACCTCCTCCAAGAGTACGGAGAATACCTTTGTAATTAGTATAGGATTACGCTCCTAGTTGAATGGACGACACGACAGATCATTAACATGCATTGACAGCTTTTGAGATTTGTGTGTCTTCTTTTCGCATGTGTGAGATAATTGTGTTGTAGATAATTGTGAATGTCACCTCCACACTTGTCACTTGGTTTTTGTTCCTCACAAGGTCAACCCATAAAAACAGCCAATGTATCCTGACTCTTGTTTGCCCTCCACAGCTTTTCAATAAGATGAAAGAGGCGGACCTTCTTGTTATTGATTGGAAACTTCTCATTAACCCCAAACCTTTTAAAATGCCCTAGATTCTACATCTTTGCACTTCTGTTTTTTTCTCGGTATCAGACGACAAAAGCAGACATCGCCGCAATTTATCGTACGGCATCACATCTCGTTAAAAGCATGTTTAACAATGTCATCTCATTTTTGTCATCACCTCCTTATATTCTTATTGTCTGGTTTAGTCAAAGACTCAGTAGAAACAGGAAATTGTGCAGAGGGCATTTGCCGATAAAAGAGAAGCTGTGTTGACAAGACACACACATCACTTGCTTTAGGTTGAGAATTGTTGAGATAACCTTGGGATTTCCATTATTTGGGCTCAGCAGGTACACTGTAGACCTCACATGGGACGAATGTTAGCACATGGGGGATCTGCTCAGATGCTGCCCAAGGTTAATGGGGCACAAAGTTCTCCTAGGCCACTGTAATTACACGCCAAAAAATCAAAGGAAGTGGAGTGTGGGATCAAGAATGGACTAATGAAAGGAAAATCACCAATTAGCAGACGTCGTTAAGAAAAAGTTAGGCCTGTACTGTTTTAAGAGCAGTTGCCTTAGTATAAAAAAATGTTTTCCTTTTACAAGTAAAGTTCTGTTTGCAGATGGTCTGACTATAATAATACAAAAGCCGTAGGCATTTTGGTCCCCTTGGGGTCGGTAATGGCTGCTAATTTGAGTGTTGCATGCTGGGTAATTCATTTGTAACTAATGAGGAACAAGTTGCGAGCGTCCATATTTTTCATCATGTTTACATTATCATTAAGAGTCCTCAGTCTATTCTTAGCCGCCTGCTTACGCCATTAAGATGCTTTTGTGAGATTTTCCCTTTAAATGGGGGTCAGCTTGTTTTGTTTGAGGTCAGCAATAGTTTGCTTAAAGGAGAAGTGAAGCCACGGCAGGGCTGTGCTATTAACAGTCACGCGTGCTACAGCATTAGACAGCGACCAAGCAAGCGAACGTAATTCACTGTCAAGCTGAGGTTCTTAATGTGACAAGCCTCAAATAGCGATAAAACTTTCCATATTTACATAAATCCAAACCGATGATGGACATCTTAAACCCAGAGAGGTGTCATTTGAATTTGGTACTCGGTTTGTTGGAGTTACTATGAATTATTCATTGGTTTGAAAACATGACATTGCTGTTTACCGGAATTTTCTCACCGCACAGCTGTCGTGGGATTTGCATCACACGTAAACAAACGTGGCATCACGGCACGTATCATCGCAATAAATTCACTGTCTAACAGTTCTGAAATGTTAACTAGCTCGAAACCTGTTATAAAATGTGCAGGTTTTACCCCAGAAATCGAAAGAGTAAAGTGTACAAAACTGTTAAACTGTACAAAATGAAAATGAAACCTATTCTAGGACAACAGTTATTGGGCGTTGTTAATTTTGTGACTATGAAGCTTTGCCGCCCCAAATTCTCATTACCAAAATGGGTCTAGACGTTTTACTTTGGATTTTTAAATTTTTTATATTCATAAGTTTTATTAGATTCTCATTCTTGTAACACAGTGCGTTTTTGCTGCGTTATATTAAACATGGTTTGTAACTTCTCATGTTATTACATCCCTTTAATAAATGGCTGTATTGTTAAAGGCAGGGTAGGTGATTTTTTTACCCAGAAAAATATTTTTGTTATGCTGGCTGAAAGTTTTTATCCTGGTAACAGTCACTAAGTAAAAGTCTAAATGTATTTATATGTAAAGATATCTTCTGTGGAAGGCGTGGGACGATGAAATGTTTGTCCAATCATTGCATTCGGTCTGAAAGCAATGATAGGATGTCCTGCTTGCCTGTGATACTTTGTATATATTCATGTGTTGGTGGAGGTGTAGCGTTAGATCTCAAAGCTAGGTTTTGGCAGTTTTGATATTACAGTAATAGAGAACATATATTTTTGCATTACATTGCAGTTATAAAAACTAGCTTGATAGTTGTCTTAATAGCCCTAAAACGCATCGTTTTCTTTAAGTAAAATTACATCTCTTATTCCTTTGATTTTGGGTGTGAAATAACCCGGATACACTCCTCACAGGTTTTGTAGGATTATCAGAAAAGGATATCAGGAAAAGGAGGAAACAAATTAGTTTTACACGAAAAGCCTCTTCAAATTGCTGGAAAAATCACGAATATCATATTTTGTTTGTGTAGTATAATGGAGCCCGAATGACTTTTCTCTGAATTCCGATCAGAGAATGCCTCAGATTTCCCAAATTTCAGAGTTCCTACATCCGATTTGTTCTTAGGTGAGCCTCCCCACCTGGTGTTTAAAATCTGTCCACTTTCACCCAGAAGACTTCAGGATCTTTCCAGGAAAACAGGTAAATAAAAAAACAGAGGAGATGAGTTTTTACGAAACAAGTGAAGAATGATTAAAAAGCTCTTGTGGACAGTAGCGGACAGGCACCTTACTTAAGATGTTGTTGTATAATATCAAAAGATTCGCTTAAATGTGAAAGATGGCTGTATAAACAAATAGTAACCTGATCAGTCATATAAAGATAACTGGAACCGACAGATGAGACGTGACTGTAATATTTCATGTTTCATTTTTCCTTGATCAAAGGAAATGTCAGATGCCTCTACAGTCATGATTGTCAATTCTGTTTGGGTTCTTTATTTTTGGTTGTACGTTGTTATTGTGTACTTGATGGAAATTTTAGACTGTGATTAGTAGAAACCCAGAGAAAAAAGGTATTGCTCAAAATAAATACATTTAATAAATACAAAAGACATTTGTTTTTTATAGCACAAAGCACAAGTTCTCAGGCAAGTTTGTCTCAAATGTTTCTCCTCGGTTTGAAACATTATTCTTTAAATCTTCTGAAACTCTAGATACAACAGATTTCTTAAGTCTGAAAAACCAGAGAACATTTTACCCCCATGTGTCTCCGGTGCTATTTTGTAGGAAAAATTTAGATTTTAAGATCTCATTGGTTGTATTTCTGTCCTATCAGAACAGAGAAGCTCCGATAATTATGTCGGATTCGAGTGCTGGAAACACACCAGATGTTAGTTTTGCCCTGCAGTCTTACAAACTCGTTCTGACATTAGCTTTAACCTGGCGTGATGAAATTAGCAGTTGTCCGCCCCGAGGCCTCGGCGCACGTGCTTTCTAGCGTTTACACAATCTCTCAAACGTGAATCGAGAGCGTGTTTGACTGATGTAAGCCACGGAGTTCAGAGGAAGCCACTTGATCACGTTTTATGCTAATTTCTGGGCTTTCCCGCACATTTTCCCCACCCCTCATCTCCCATAGACGAGTGGAGCCGTGATTGAAGCTCTCTGTAAGTACCTCTCCTCCATCAAGTCAAATCAATGTTTTCTCCTTCCACTTTTATCCCCATTCAGAATAATGATCTACTTCGTTAGCGGTTGACGGTCATAACCAACAGTCTGCTAATAGAATCTCTCTCTTGTAATGGTTCCATGTTTGGTCAGGACTGAATTTGTATTTAGGACACTGTTGCACTTGTTCTTGGCTCGTTCTGTGATGCCCTTGGGCCACATTGAGCTGGCCAAAGAGAAAACCATATTAATGTTTGTGATAATGGCAGCAGAGATAGTTCTGATGGCAGTCATGGAAGGGAACGTAGTGGTCAGCTTTGTTTATGTGTCTAAGAGTGGATATTGACTTGCTGATCAAGCAGAATCCTTTGCTTCTATATCTAATTGTGCCTGATAGCTTTATGAGGCTTATAGAAAGAGGTCAGGAGAGTGCAAGCTGATTATAGACTATCTTCTGTCTTTTGTTTCATGTTGTGATGACATTAAGCGTCTGCTTACACCCTTGTTTTGTAAAGCCAAATCAGCCAGACATTGAATTGTATGTGCCAGCAATACAAATGAAGTGACATCGCAGTTCATACCAAAATGAAAGTTGTGTTGCCTTCTTAGTGAACCCAATAAAATCAAAATTAGAGTTTTATGGGGTTTGTCTATGTGTTAGCTTTCTAAATATGGTGTATTCCCACACGTTGACAAACCATCCACTCATGCACAGGAAAACAGACCAGAAGTATCGTTGACTCATCCTGAACTATAAAGACTTTGGTCCAATCAAATGCTTTTTAGAATGCCCCTCCCCCAGGCTGCGGAGTATCTGTGACGGCGCTAAACCCTACTGGCTATTAAAAAAGAATTACATTCAGTATGAAAACTTTATATGGTTGGCCCGAACAGTCTTTTTTTAAATAGAAAATACATAATGTCAAAACAGAAAAGAACTGCGCTCATCAAACAATTTTATGCAGGTCTTTGACTACTTTTGCATGCGTTTGCAATGGATTATTCAAGCCTTTGCATTTGTGTTTGCACATTTTGGTATATTTCTGACTTTAAAGTACACATATCTACGTATCTCTTTTGGTTTAAATACTCTGTATATCTCCTCTGGTTTAAATACTCTGTATATGTGCATACAGAAGGTTTGTCCTTGAACTTTTCCCAGATGATTTAAAATGTATCGGACTATAAAGGTTACCTGAAGGTGAGACCTCACAGTGTCTCCTCAGGCCAACCTCAGCTTCATTGTTCTTTGTCGTTCCCACGTAAAACACCAAATTACAATCTGGCAGAGACATTGTAGACGCCTCCTTAATTCTTGTTCGTTATGGTATTCTTCGAAATCAGTAGCAGCAGCCCAGGAGGCTTCCTTAATCTACCACTTAATATGCAAATGAGGTCTCATTTTATTGGTGCTGTATTGAATTTCATTTTGCAGGGGTTTTAAACAAATCCCTTTAAAGCATGTCGTGCCGTGATATTAATAGGGTGAACAGTTATGGCACAAGGCATTCAAATGACCTCTCTTACTGTACAGTCTCTTACATTTTGCTACATCTACTGTAAACCATGTGCTCCAGTGTTATTACATAATCACTCCTCAAGCTTTGCAAAGTCAGTGTTTTTACAAAATCAATTCAACGTGAACAAAAAATGACATTTTGAATATACGAGCATTGTTTTTTCCTTAAACTGCTCCCTTAAACAAATGTGTACTTATTTGCTTATATGCTCGTCCTGATATTATAGCCAGCTCAGTCTTATTTTGTGAATCAGATACCCATATTTGTGGTACAGTTATTTGGTTTCCTGCTGTTGGGTAACCGTAACCTTGTTTAACCGTTTTTAAAAAACCTTCCTTCTACTGTACATACAGTCCCTAGAAAGACTGGCCACATTTTATATAATCTACTTTAGTTTTGTGTTCTGCGTGATGCTAGGTTCGGTTGGTGTACTAAATAAATGTATCTAAAATAAACTGTGGGGAATGACAAACATCATAAATAATACATATATTCTTTGCATTAAAGATACTTTGAGGTTTACATAGCCTTTCTGAAACTGCCTACCCTATCGTTAGCGAGCTAGTTTTGAAAGCATAAGATCTCACCCTCACTTCAGTGTGCACAGAGGTATGTAAATACACAGTTTGTCCGGCAAATAGGACATGCTATCATTGCATTTGGACCTAATACAATGATTGGACAAGCATTTTATGGTCCTGCGACTTCCACAGATATATACATATATATATAAAAAAAAATATATATATATATATATATATATATTCAAGTTCTTCCACACCAAACCTGCTCATCCATGTCTTTATGGACCTTGCTTTGTGCACTGGTGCACAGTCATGTACACAAAACTCAAAGCCGCTTTTCTCCTTCTTGCTGAAAAGCAAACACAGTTTGTTGGATTATTGGTTTAATGTACTGTGGGCGGACTGGCGTCTAATGGGACATGATTATGCAATATTATCTGTGCTTGACCTTTACTTAGGCTTCTTGTATTTTTTGTTAAAATACGGATGAACAAATCTGGAATTTGCCAGTACTGAGTAGCTGATTGACTGCTGTTTGTGGGGTATCTTAATAGTACATCTATATACTAGTTAAACAAGAAATCACAATACAAGCATCCTAATTATTTATGGCAATTGGCAGATTCATGCCATAGGCTAAGCCAAGGTTGGTTTGTCATACTTTTTGTAGTAATCAGTGTACAAATGTGCTAATGTGTACTAATGCTAGTGCTAATGTGCAAATGTGCTAAAGTTGTCTTTGCCGTCTATTGAGCGTAAATATAAGTAATATTTTAACACTGAAAACAACACACACTTAAAAAGCAAAACAATGTTCATTTGTTCTGAAATCTAAAATATCTCTCTCTCTTTAATCTCAGGATCTTCCCCAAACACGACAAAGACAAATACGGCCCTGCAGTGTAAGTATTTTAAACGTACGTTTACCGTATTTATTTCAGTAAAAAATCACCATTCGTTGTGATCTGTTTAACTAAACTTAAATGTGTACCACATTCTAAAAAACACATCTTTCCTGTAGTTACTACCCCAAGGTCAACAGATACGTCGCCACGCCAGAAACCGTCTCTCTGCTGGATGAATCAGAGGGATCTGCACACGGGAAACCATCCCTGCGCAGAATCAAGGGCCGAATCCACCGCAGCAAAAGCCTGGACAGCATCGACCTGCTGGACTCGAATGTGAGTTTAAGTCTGCATTCACTGCAGTAATGCCTGTGTGTGTATGTGTGTGTGTGTGTGTGTGTGCACATACAAATGGGTCATATATGTTGTGTGTCAGGGCTCCATGTGCATGCATACATGTGTTCACTGAAATGTGTGCGTATGGGTGCATGTTTGTTTGTGAAGATGCACATGTACCAGTAGTTACGCATGAGCGCACAAGCGGGGGATTTCCACAAGACTAAACATGACATGCACGATGGTATATAAGTCCATTTAATCACCACTGTTACATAAATGATTAATATACAGACGGCTGGAGTCAATTCATTAGCGTTTATAAATATACACCTGGAATCAATGGATATGTGAGGAGATAAAAGCAGAGCTCGATCAAAAATTCAAATTCTTTCAAACTCATTGTATTTTTTGGTCTGTTTTTTTTTCAATCATATTTATCATATTTAGCAGAATATCAAAGCTGATCTTTTTTTGACCGTGGGCTGTCAAGCTCTTAAAATGATTAAAAACTACAATTCCCAATTACAATTTTTTAAAGCCATATGATAGCTTTATGCAGGACATTTTCAGAAAATATTAGATATATAATTATATAATATCATTGACTGGGATGGCCTTTAGGCTTCAGGTTTGAATGTCAATTTTGGAGCTTGGCAGCCCCAGTTTCACTTCTACAGTATGGAACATTCTTACTAAAAATCTCCTGTTTATGTTCCACTGCACAAACCCCCTACAAAGGTTTAAAAAAAACGGCTAGCAGGAAACATTCTCAGAACATTGGCTGACGTTTTCTGAAAGTTCTCTCCAAGTTATTAAAAGCATTCTTGCTGTAACATTAGTAGAACTTCTTTTAACGTATATCATATAACATTGTGTCATACGACGTCATATGTCAAAAACGTTATTTTTAAGTTAGTGAAATATTTTAAAAACATTACAGAATTTAAAACGTTTAAATAATGTTTATATAACCAAGCAATAACGTTAATACAATGTCTAAAAACATTTTGAACATTCTTTCAAAATAACATTTTTAACGTTTGGTTACTTAATAGGAACCTTAGGAAAATGTTCTTACAACCTGGAAACATGAGGGTGAGTGAAAAAAGGCCAAATGTTCATGTTTGTGTAATCTGTTCCTCGCGGTGTATTCGCCACAACTCATTCAGCAAATCTTCTTGTCTTTTTAAATGACATTTCCCACGACGAGGCCTCATGAATGCTGCACGAGGCTGTCGTGTTCGCCTCATGCACACTGTCTGAAGGCCTCATAGATACTTCATGAGGTCATGCTTTATGCAACACCTGACTGAATCTGATTCCTGTACCGGAATACTTCAGCGTGTGTTTCGTTTGTACAGTAAACACCTGGGATTT
>JAZGTJ010016426.1:0-12686 GCA_036877575.1 Botia almorhae
CAGTGTGCACACACTCACACAGATATCAGCATCACTACTGTAGCATCGGGCCATATGCTGAAAGAGCAGCAATCTTCAGAGTTTGCCCTCCATCCCATCCTTTTTTTGTAGTTAATAAGCTTAAATTTGTCAGGTGCTCAAGTCTGTCTCCTGGGTTGGTCCACATTAATCCTTTCTTTGATGATACATTGAACCACTGAGGGGGGAAGGGAGCAAGGGGCCCTCTAAAAGGCCCCAGGAAGTCTTAGCACACCGGCCCTTAGGGAACTCAAAATAGGGAAAAGGGGAGGGACAATCAAAGAAGCATTAGGGACTTTTTTATATACTTTAGCAGGGCTCCGATGAGCTGTCCGATCCATCTGTTGCATACGCAGATACCAAATGCGTCGTCATTGGACGAACACATATTCATTGAATATCAGTATAATGTAAACACATCAAGAGCTTGCAACTATTGCACAAGAATACATTATAAACCAAATGTTTAGATACGGTGTCTTACACAGCCACTGAGAGTCAACAGACATGCATTTTGTTGAAGTGGGAGTGGAGCTGACTAAATCAATACTGTTTCTACCGAGAGCAGCTGTTGGCTACGATCTTCAGCAGCACACTGCTGTCGCTATGGTGACACCACCAGCTCCAACAGCTGCACAGAGACAGTGTGTGTGTGTGCCTGTGTGTTGATGATTAATCTGTGTCCACCATTTATCACCCCACTGTAGGTGCTAAGGCCATGGGCACCATAGACAGACTGCTGCTTCTGAACCTGTGACCTGAGGAAAGGGCCAAACACATGGAAAAGGCACAGCACAGCATTTATATGAAAGCGCATCATAAATCACATTTTCATCCATGTTTTACTCCATTTCACTATTTTCAGAACAAAATGGCTTCTTCAGGCAAAAGGCAGTATGTGGTGTGACCTCTCTTGGCACTAAGCTCATCTTGAACTCTTTTGGGAAAGCTGTCCTGAGATCATTAGATTAGAATTAGAAATTAGGGTTCTATTCAATTCAGGCGTACGAGAACCTGGTTCCTGCTGCTGCTCAAGTGTAAGGGGAGTCACAACAAATATTTGCCTATTCAATCTATAAGCTGTTAAAAAAACAGACTGAGAAATAATTTGATATGGTCATTATACCTTTGCTTAAACACCATTGCCTAAATCTAATGGGCAGCTAAGTTTTTTTTGTGTGCTTTACATTACTAAATGTATATTAAATAGGCAAGGCACCATGGCAACCATTCATAAAAACATGGTTTACCTGATTTTCACAAAGTTGACCACGAAAGGCCATTTGTTTTAACTATTCATTTATAGGTGTACGATTAAAAACCTCCATTAAATTTTGGAGACACTACAAGAACAATTCTTGCAACTGTAATCAATCATTAAGTATACACACACACAAACACACACACAACTATAAAATAATAAATCAATTACAAACATTAACCATGTAGGAGTCATTGTAGAAAGACAATGGTTTTGTATAGTGTTTGGTTTTGCAATACATTATTTCAAGGCAGTTTAACAAAGAACAGTGCCTTACAAACCCTCTAGTAAATCAGTCATAGGCATGTCATATTATACATTATTTTACTATTCCACAAACATGTGTTGATTTATATTTAGAGTTGTTATGGAATATACATTCATAACTACTTTGAAGTTATGAAAGTAAGTTAAACTTTTTGTCTCAACGTGCTTAAAGTTCAGCAAAAATTAAATCGCTTTACAGAGCGATCTGCGCAGAAGTGTGTTTCTTTACACACAGGTCCCTGCACAATATAGTGGTATTTTATTGACAAATATCAAGAGTGCATTACTGAAAGTACAGTAATATAATGCGCGGGCGCAAACCTCTCTGTTCGCACAAGGATTTTGTTTGTTCTCGCACAAAACTGGATGTGCGCTCTCAGGTGCACGCTGCGCTCTTTACAAGAGAGAAAGCGCTGATTATCTCACGCTGATTATAACATTACAGACCTTAGAGAAATTATTTATTTGATTTGTTGTGTGGTTTAATTCCCAAGTTTAAAACATGCAGAACCACCCTAAATTTCAGGCCCTGGTGTATAATATTTAGAAAAAATACAGCTCTTGTTAGGTGTTAATTATACTAATAAGTGTACTAATAAGTGTACTAATAAGTGTACTAAATACTGTTTAATCATGTGTCCAGAAAGAAAACATTGTTTTGTGACATAAGGAAAAGTGAGGTCAACCTTAAGAATGGGGTTGGGTTCGAGGCAGCATGGAGCAGGGGCCATTTGGTAAAGCATGAAAGTACCACGATAAGTATCGCTGTTTTTTTTGGTTCGATTTTGAATATTGATTGTTTGAGTGGTCTTATAAAAGTGACAACTGATTTCTCAGGAACTTGTATGTTAAATTACAGATGCAGAGGAAGACAGAAGCAAAATGTAAGGGAACAGAGGGAATCTGTTGCAAGTGTCTGATAAAGAGAGAGCAGAAAAGCGGGAGGGAGGCGCACATTCCACCGCCATTTGCCCCCTCTGAAAAAAATTAAGCACAAAAAATAAAGCACGAACAGAGCTCCTGTCTGGTTACTATAGCAACTGAAAGGCTATTATCGTACCTTGCCATTCATTATGAAAGGGCTTTAGTTGACAGAGACAGAGCTGGGAAAGGGAGGAGAGAGGGAGAGAGGGAGGGAGAGAGAGAGAGAAAGAGAGAGAGAGGAGGGAAACTTCTCAGTGCTTAAGGCTGAAAAATGGAGTGAGAAATGGCATCATTCAGGGGACTATCTAAAAGTAGAAAACGTGCAGCCAAACAGTCAAAAGGTAAACAGTCATGTCCATTTCAAAGCTGGAATCACACTTGTGGTAACAGGTGTTTCGTAAATTAAATGAATAATCCATCCAAAATGGAAAATTTTAGCATCATTTACACACCCTCATATCATTCCAGACCTGTTCTGTGTTCACACAAGACTATCAGATAAGTTGACAGCCCTTGGTCACCTCCCTCTGTATAGAGAGCAGTGTTAAGATTCTGCTAAACTTTGTGTTCAACAGAAGAAAAAACATGAGGGTGAGACAAAAAAATGATGATATTCATTTGGTGAACTAATCCTTTAAGAATGCATCCATAGAGAGATTATATTGAACAGAATGCTAATGACTTTACTCTGTGCATAGAGGAAATGATAAGGAGATAAACCGAGAAGCACATACTTATGTGCACATACTTACATACACATACATACGTGCTTGTGTGTGGCTGCAGATACGTTTAACGCACATTTTCGTAAATGTATACACATATATAGGTGGGTGTCTTTCTGATGCTTGTGCCTTTGACTCTGAATGCTGACTCCACTCTGTTCTGTTTTCTGTTATAGGAAAGTAGGCTGAAAGCCATCTGAGGACAGAGTGAGAAAAGGCACATGCAAGAGAGAGAGAGGCAGCTAGAGATTGAAAACAAGTGAACGAGAGATCGAAATAAACACAGACGGAAAAACTGTGTGATAAAATAGTGCTGTTTGCGATAAATGAGTTGTATATTTGGTCGTCCCCTCAAATACAGCTCCTCAATTTCGGCACATTGACTCAAACACGCTTTCCCTCTGCACTTTGTACATCAGCATGCACATCAGGAAAACAGTACCGCAATGTTTTCTCAGTAATTCAGTGGCTGTGATGGCGGATGGCTCTCTGTTGGTCCATTGTGATGGATTTAGAGGAATCAGCTGGGCTGAGGGGGTGAGCTAAAGACAAGCATGCTTGCTCAGAAACTGCTTTTTACTCAGATTCCTCAATTTTGTCATTGAAAATGACAAAAGAGCAGAACTTGTATGTCTGCTCCACCTCTCCATTTTTCTTGCTTTTTCTACACTTTACACAGTTCATATTTTTATACGCATAAACAACATAATATTCCAACAAACGCACGGTTCTTTATGGCTTAATTGACAGCTGATAATATAAACTCACCATTTTAAGTAATTGTTTCTGTGCCTGAGCGAATACTCAGATAGACCGACTATAGAGAAATATGTAGAATGTTTTATGCCAGCTTGAACATATGGCTTTAGTAGGACAACGTCTGTTAGAAAAGGACAACGGTGTCTACTTACCACAAAAAACGCAGACATGCACACATGGCCAGACATAAAACAGAACCTCAAACACACACACACACATTTCGAAAACAAAATCGGAAAATAAACCCAAAGAACTTTTAAAACAAAAAGATCCAAAAATCAATTCGAAACAACCTGGTGGTGGTCAAAGTTGTACACTCAAAATACAATGTTTACCGTTTTCAGCCAAGCATGTTTTGCGTTATACTATTAAGCGATACAATGAAAAATTCCATTCAGAATTGGAACACTCACAATCATATTGCGGGTAAAGCAAACGTGCTTGTGTGTGTAAGACTGCTTTGGTACTGCGGTAAAATCTGGGCGTTCCTGGGGCGTGTGCTGGCACTGCAGACCAACTACCACGATTCTGACAGTGAGCGAAAGGAAGAGGGGGCGCGTGGGAGGAAGTAGTGTGTGTGTTGTGGATATCAGTGGAGTGACACTTTAAAAATCCTGTCATGTCAGGCAAAACTTCAGCAAAATACCTCCACTCCGCGGCTGCTTCTTGTCATATGAATGATATGAAGTGCCAAACTCTCATTCACACCAAACACCTTCCATCATAACTGTTCTGCTTTATCACCTTGACCTTGCACCAGTTTATCACTCACACACACACACACTTGTTTGATGAGGTGGGTTGGGGTAGTGGTGAGTGAGGTGTGGTGTTGGTGGAAGACAAGGGCACCAGAACAATAGACTTCATGGCACACTGCAGAGGAGAGGGGGGGGTCTCACTCACCCCCACTGCAGTTAAACACCACAGCAAGCAATACACACAACATGCCAATACAAACATAAGTGTAAATCTGATAAATTCTTACCTGAATGTAATAATTTGTACTATAACACTTGAATTACTGATGTGAAAACCTTTCTTGTATTAATTGGTTTTACAGACCATTGAATGAGCCTTTACGCACGTACCTGTACATTGAAATACAAAATGTGTTTAATGCGACAATAATAGCATCAATTAATTAAAAAATGGCTGCTTTTATTCTGAACTGACATTTCAATTAATATAGACTGTGTTTACAACACAGAAAAATGTTTTGACAGGTAGCTTTGAAAATGGACGTGACATGGAATTTAACTGGTTTAATTCTACTTAAAATGGCATCTTATATGTCTAAATTAACCTAACTATATTAGATTACACCAACAAAAGTGATTTTAAGGTTAGACTCTTCAGGTAACAATTATATGCTACCACTTTATACAGTGTATATGTGATTAAGTTTGTATAAAAGCATGCTTTCATTTTATTTATGTATTTATTAAAGCCTAGAATGTATCAGTCCCCCACATGTAGAATGTTTGACTTAATTTATAAATGTTAAAAAATGTAATTAAAGTTTGTACATGCAAACAAAAGATTTTCTGCTTTAGCAATGCTTTCTTATCTTCATGTAAGTCCCCATATAAGCATAAAACAACTTACAGCAACATCATTATTTGTCTGTTCAAATGTGTTAATTTGTATCTGTCAGATCTTTTAACAATCTAACAGTTTCTGGTTTAAAGATGTCACTCTTTCTTCTACAGTTTATAGAAGTTATTATAGGCCCATGATACAATTTATGAAAGCTAATACACACCTAATGCACACACATAAACCTGCTAAGTATAGCATCTGTTTTGCTATAGCATGCACTGTATTCTCTCATTGCCTCTCGTGACCTGATGCATTAACACAGACCATGTGCTATACAGTGAAATATGACACCTCATTAAGAACAAAAAACACATAGACACACAAACACTCAACAATGAACATAATAAAACGCAAAAAAAAACAAATACCCTCTGATACAGTAAACTATATGTGAGGGTCTTGCACAAATTGCTGTTAACTGCAGATATAATCTACATGCATGTCTATTGATATCAATACACATAAACAATCCTCTATCAAGCACAGTAGAATTTTGAGTTACCAATGAGTTTGTATGTATTATTTATCTTGTATGTATTATTCATCAATATACATTTTACTTCCACTGACGTGCCCTCTAAAACTCATCTGAAAATCCACACAGGTCCATAAAATAAGAATTTGGTACTAATATACAATACAAGTATTCTTCTAGCTACATTTTAAATGAACAATGTGCAGGAATGAGTTATCGGCATTGCATCTCGCTAATGGCAGCTCTCTTTAAATGACCTTTTTAGGAGCTTAATAATGCAATCCATCCTTGAAAAAATACCAAAGACAGAAAGCTTAAAATAAAATAATTCTGCACCATTCTACCCTGATTGACAAATGTTGTCAGAAAGTAACTAAATTTAAACCCTAACTTTGTCTTCATGTTGCTTTTCTCACTCATTGTGAATTCAAAATAAATTGACACCTTGTTGGGTCAGACCAATTGTGACTACATAATCAGTCTCAGTTAAGATTCTCACCTTAATATAAGCCTGTAGGACTGTTTAAGACAACAAATTGAGCCCCACCAGAGACACGTCTGGCTGTCTTACTCTATAAGAACACACATGCTGGTCCATACACATAAAATGCACCATGTCGCTTCACTCAGATATATCTGCTGCAACCATACTGGAGGTACTTCCATCTCTTTCCTTCTCTCACACTGTTAATGTTGCATAACATGCAAATATAACATTCCCATAAACATAACATTCCCATAAACATAACATTCCCATAAACATAACGTTTTCATAAACGTGTCCTATTAATACACGCGTACAGGTATTTGGTCAGAACTGTGTTTTTTTAAATACTCATAAATATACGTAATTATAAAGAATGTATATCTACATTCAAAAATAGAATGATAAAGAAATTACTCATTATAACTACACAAACACATGTGCATTTATTTTTAATGATGATGAAATGTCTGTATGAGGTCAAACACAAGTGTACCGAGCTATCAATGTCACGCTCTCAACAGTACTTTGTGCTGCTCTCAAACTGGTAAATAAAACACAAACACACACGTATAGATGAACATAAGCTAGCAAACACGTCTATCTATAAGGGCTTCCTGTATGGAACAGACACAAAAATACACTGACACACAAAAAGATGCACACAAGTATGGGTGCGGATCGAGGGTGTAACATGCTGTGGCACAGACACGCACGCACACGGCCATTTCAGTGTCCTGACTCACAGTCTAAACATACGCTTTGTTTGGGCCAAACCTCAATGGCCCAACGCCACCTCAACCTAAAAACATAGATCCTCACTCTCTTTACCTTCTGTCTATCTATAGGTTTTCTTTACTGGCTACTGGCTGGTCATGATGGTTGACTTCGACTTGCTATTCATCAACTGGTTGATGGTTAATTAGCTAATCTATATTTTTGCAAATATATATCTATATATATATATATACTTACATACAAACATATATATATATATATATATGTGTGTGTGTGTGTGCTTTAGGTGTTAGACTAAAATCTCTGAAAAGTTGTGTGTTTAAATTCATTCGATGCCTTGCCACTTCAGCCATATGCATTTAGTCATGCGTCTTTGGTATTGTCGAGCATCCCGCAGCCAGAGTTGCGATTTTTTAGGATGGCGTGTCAAGTTACAAACACTGCAGCTGGAGACGCATCCATTCTTCTCCATTAAGTCACCCAGCATCTTTCAGCTTTCAAATGCAAGAGCATGTCTTACAGAAACGCCCCTTAAAAAACGAATCATACAGAGCTTCCTTTACATCTATTAATCAACTACTTCTACTCATTCAAGAAACCCACCGACAATGTTGCAGTTGTTTTGGACATTAGGACTCTGTCCTGTTCAACTAAAATCCACCCGCCCACATTCCACCACTGTCCCCTCACTTGTTAGATCTCTTCCTCTCTCCTCCCTCTCTCATGAATCTCACATCTGTTCGAATGAGTTATTCTCTCCATCTCTCTCCATCTCTGTCTTTTCCTCCAGGTCCTGGACAGGCAGAAGACTGAGTGCCTCTCACAGCTCCCGAGAGCCCAACCCGTGGACATCGAAGCAGAACGTCACAAGTTAGGGTCTCAGGGAAGGAGAGGGGCACGGTGCAGCAAGACGAAGAGAGAGAGATCGCCATTCTTTCGCCACACTATACACACTTCTTGCTCTGTTGTTCTGTCTCTTATTCGATATTTCTTAATTTGCTAGAACATATAACGGGGCTGAGACTGTTCAGTACAATCTCGTAATTGAAAGCAACGGCAAACATAGTGACACACACACCCATCAGCGTGGACTACACACAAAGACATGAAGTCTCGTGTGCAAACACACATGCGCAAGGCAGACGAGGACATGCGTGGAGACGCGCCGCCACACACGACTCCCCGCACCAGCCACATGCACACAGAAAATAATCACACGCTTTGAATCTGGCACTTCTTGAGTCACTGATCTGAACTCATTAACTGCGGATGAGGTAAAATGTAACATGACTTTCACTGTACAACATCTGAAGGGAGTATGAAACAGCACAGTCGATGAAACAGACAAAAATCAAGAAACAATTTAAAAACACACAAAACACAGAAAATAAGCAAAGCTCTGTGGACTGACTCGTCATCTCACATAAGAGTACATCTACATTTTTCGAGCTATCACAGCTTTTTCATACGCAGATGCTATCGGGTCACGTCAGATCTTTTATAAATCACATACATGCGTTGAGAGAGGAGGCGTGAACTCACCGAGCCGGCGACGGCGACAACTGGCCGTGCCTCAGGTGCCGCAGTCTTCTGCATGTCTGACAGTCTGTGAGAACAGAGAGGGCGAGAGAGATAGGAAAAGAGAGATGCCTCTCCAGATGCCTCTGTGATGCTCGTCCCTTAAAGTAAGCGAACTGAAAAACCCGAAACGGAGCAGCATGCGAAAGAAAAGACAGTTGTGATAAAAGAGGGAAAATAAATAGACGAGAGTGCATGGCAAGGTACGGTACGTTTGACCACTGTCTGGAATGGAGAGCCGCAGACGAACGAGAGACAGACGAGAGGAATGCAAGAGAGGCGAAAAAAGGTGGGAAATTCGAACGGGCGCTGAGCGTTCCTGAGAAACGAAAATGTGAACAAAGGACACAAAGAATCTGGTGAGAAAAGGTATCTGGATTAATCAGCCTATAGGACAGAAAACTGAATAGGGATAGAGATTGAGAGAGAGAGAGAGAGAGAGAGAGAGATAGAAAGAAAAAGAGGCAGGGCCACGACACCGGCAACACACACCAGACTTCTACCCAGAGGGCTATAAGATGAGAGATCGGCATAGGAGGTGTGGGAGGGGGGTTTCTCACACGCACACACACACCATCTCTCACCCTATGTCACATGTGCGACTGGTGCACACTCAATCCCGAGGCGGAAAAAACAGGCGGAATGCTGGCTGACATCTGATCTACTAAGTAAAAAAGCAGCAAAAATAAACAGCAGCAAAACGAGGGGAAAGAATTTGTCAACGCCTGTTTCTGTCCTCTATGCCACCAACCAGCACAACCTCTGAGTCCCATTCATCTCCTTCTCTCTCTCTCTCTCTGGAGCAGAGCGATCTATCTACCACGTTTAGCGGTATAAGAGTCTAATGAAAAGTCCATTTCAGGCTGAGGGAGAGAAGATAGATGCGATCCCTTCATTTCCTGCAACAGCTGACACCAGTTAGCGCAAGAGGCCCGCTACCCCCGAGAGAAAGAAGAGAGGGAGAGAAATTAAGGGATTACAGAGGGAAAGAAAGAAAAAGAGAAATAGAAAGACAGCGGAGGACAGACAGTATACGAGAGACGACTTTCATCTTACAGCGTTCTTACCCATAATCCTTTCTCTGCCGCATTCTGTTTTGGAGAAAAAGTTCCAAGTTCAGAATTTTGATCATTGCTCACCATTATTCCACTCTCTCTTTTCCTCTCTCACCCGCTCTCTCTCGCTAGCTAAACTAAAGATTGGAGCAGGAGGGAGGGAACTACAGAAAGAATAGAGAAAGAGGGAGGGAGCAAGCAAAAGGAGTGAGCAGGAGAGAGAAGAGAGATAGAGAGAGAGGGAGAGGGAGAGAGGCACAGAGAATGAGAGAGAAAATATAGAGAATGGGAGGGCTGTGGATATAAAGAGGCATGGACACATGAAAATATGATGTGCTTGGCTTACATTTGATACCGCCTGACTAGCGCTGCGGTCACAACAGAGAGATGAAGAGAAGGAGGAACAAGAATGACAGAAGGCATGAGAAACAGGGATACGTAAAGCATAGAGGAGAAAAAAGGTGGGACTGTAGTGAAGGAGACCTCCGACAGCCAACTTTAATAGGCTCTAATCAGCGACAGAGAAAATTCTTAAAAAAATGTATTCTGTCTGTCAAGCATGATATGTCACTCTCCTGTTCACACTATACGGTTGTCATAATCAAGATTCAGTGCTGTTTTTGCTGATGTTCTGGGAAAATAATTTTAAATTCAATGCTTGGCAGCTTGGCACATGTTGCCATCCCAACATGCCTGCAACAAACACACACAGACACACACCCACACTTATAGTACCATTCATGTGGATGTGGTGCTAGACTTCCCTCTCCTGGACATACGCAGCCATATGTCTTATAATGACAAGTTTTCACCTTTAGATCCATTTTGGTCAATTTGCCTGCCTTACTTTACCTAAAGTAGCCACAGTACTGTAGATACCTGAAACAAAACAATATCTATCTGTATTGTTATCCTTCCTTGATATTGTGCAAATAATAAAATAAACCATGTACCAGTGACGGCCAACAGGGGGCCTCCAACTGCACTTTTTGCCTCACGTTGCAGGTGAGCTTCAGTACACACACTATAGCTTGCCATAGCAGAGGCTATGAAGCTACTTAATGTACTAGCTACTTTAATGTAGTAGCTGCATGGACAATCCCAAAGGTGGATCATTTAAAATATCACACCTGAAAGCACAAATAGGGTTAAACCACACACACAAATTAATTCAGTATATGTGGTTGAATATATGCCTCACACAATTCAATTCACGTCCACTGTACAAAACTATCCAGCAGCTGAATATTGTGGATTAGCCAATACAGTGAGTCATTCAGTTAAAAAGAAGAATAAAATTTAGTCAGTTGTCATAAACAACATAAATCCCCTGCCAGACTGCTCTTTATTTTAACCATGAAAATGTGGAACATGCCCAATTTGCAAGCTGGCAAACCAGTATATTGGCTGCATCTTTTCTGATTCACAACTTTGATTGTACAGTTTTACAGGATACACATTTTGAAGCTCAGAAAATGATATAATTATCGAAACACGTTCCTTGCGTTCCATGTCGTCTCTTAACACAACAGCACTTTGGTCAGTCAAAAACATAAGCAGCGATGCCTTAAGATACGAGTGACAGTAAGACAGATATAAAGAGAGAAAGAGGGCAAACAAACCACAGCAGTGAATAAACTGTACAAAACTTGGATTATTTTAACAATCTGAAGTCACGTTATTATACACTTATAAAATCTGCAAGCTGCCAAAAAATCCACATCTTGTGCATAACTCCTGCAGTTTTTCAAATTGTTCTCCGGCACATTTCTCGCTGTGGTTTGATTTTAAGAACTCATTCACAAAAATCACAGGCGTTTCAGTGATGAAAGGTGGCGTAAATTCAATAGATTTTAGAATCTGAAATTCAGCATCCTAAACAGAATGCAGCTTTGGCTGCACTAGCCTAAATGTGGCTTGAGGTTTGTTTGGTTTTTTAGGCAATTTTGGTTAGACTTTCTTTCACATTGACAGAGCTGTAATGCATGTGTTTTGATGAAATGAGGCTGAACTCTGTACACATTTGGCTTCAGTGCACTGTTTTCTCTCCCTGTGGAATTCTGGGTATTTGGTTAGGACACAGTAAGCGCTCATAATGTTATCCATAATATTTGACACAACTATTTTCACCTGCAATTAAAACGCTGCAAACTAACGCGACCAGATTTTTATTAAAGAATGAAACAGTAAGCAGGCTTTATTTATGGTGGGTATGACACCATTCTTTTGGCTAATTTGGAGTTCATGAAATGACTGGTTTTCATTTCATTGGTATGTGTTATAATGAGTGCTGGAATTAGTGATGTGTAATGTTTTGTTAACTGGTCATTACGGTTGTCATCGGCGGCGGAAAACAACGTCTGCAATGTTTATGCAACTCTACTCCATTGCTTGCAATTAATTATAGTGAAATAACAAAACAAAATGCACAAAACAAAAGTGTCGCTTCTGAGAGGAAACTTCTGCCAGGAAAACTGAAGTTTACCGACATACAGCTGTAATTTGAAAATAAAACTCTAGGTGGGTTAGAACCCAGGACCCATCATTCTCAAAGTAAAAATATTACCAATGGATCAGCCAGTCACCCTTAAGTTTGGCATGCTGATTCACAAATTCAACTGACCTACAAATTGCAGGACCAATAGCATTGGATATAGAAATAAAGTTGGTCAGCAAGAACGACTGAAGAATAAAAACTTTAACAAATAATAATTTGCAACAAAAAATAGCAACTGAAAGTACTACTACAATTGTGATTTAAATGATTTTCATACATTTCTTATCTTAATGTTAACGGAAGTTT
>JAZGTJ010016427.1:0-12686 GCA_036877575.1 Botia almorhae
GAATGAGGAGGAGCTTCTTCCCGCAGGCCATTCGGGCCCTCAACCAGAACACTTAGGATCTGGACTTCTGGACATATCCCCACACAACACAATCACTCCACCTTAGCCGATATTGCACATTCGATATTGCTCATTCAGAATTGTACTACCTGCACTGTGTTTTTCTTTTTCTCATATACATCTTTTACACATATATATTTATATTTATATACATACATTGTAAATACTGCATACTTTAAATCTTTAAATTTTTACATATATCTTTATTTTACTTAAAAATCTTTAATTTCTTAAACTTTAATTTTCTTTTTTACTTTTTCTTAAACTTTAAATTTTTTTTTTTACTTTTGTTTCTGTAAGACAGTCGTGTAAAGCATTTCACTGCATGTTGTACTGTGTATGATCTTGCACGTGACAAATAAAATTTGAATTTGAAATTTAAAAAAGCCCAAATATAAGAGCATGTCTAAACTCTTCCAGGGCCCAAAAACCCCCTCAGACTCCAGAGGGTTAAACCAAGAGATCACTGGCTTCTTGAGATTCCACTGCCATGAGTGACAGAACGATTGAAACAGATTCCCAAATGTGGTCGGAATATGCCCAGAAATCCTTGTTAAAGCTGCCAACTGGATTAACACCCTTCAAATGTGTGTTAGGCTTTCAACCCCCCCTTTTTGCCTGGTCCGGCGAACCCACCATGCTACCTGCCATCACGGACTGGTTACAGAGGTGTGAGGATGTATGGAATGGAGCACACACACATCTGCTATACGCAGTCAGAAGTAAGACCCTCCATGCCAAAGCACACCGCCATCATGGTCCCACCTATGTGTCTGGCCACATGTGACTTGAGGCTCAGGCTTCCGTCCAAGAAACTCAGTCCCAGGTACATTGTTCCTTTTCAAATATTTAAACACATTACTCCAGCTTCATTTCGACTCATATTACCCACTAACTACCGCATTTCTCCCATATTCAACATGTCGCTCCAATAACCTGCTGGTTGCCCAGTCGGAGAGGCTGAGGAATCACTTTGAGAGCAGATCCCCCTAATTATGGTCGACGGCGAGGAGGCTTACAGGGTCCGTAAGCTTCTCGACTCTAGGGGCTGGGGTGGTACATTACAGTACTTGGTGGACTGGGAGGGGTATGGTCCGGAAGAAGTCAGCCCCTCATTTCTGTGTATTACTTTGGATTGTCCAGTTTCATGATTGTTTGCTGATTGCCCTATTGACCTGGATTGTATTACCGTTTTGATACTCTGCTGCCTGTCCTTATTTTGGATTGTTGTATCGCCTCTGATTGTTTGCTGCCTGCATCGACTATCCCATGTTTAACGTTACCCTCTCTGTTTTGCCTCTGATATTGTCAGGATCCTGGCTTTTGTCTAGTCTGGAATCGCGCTTTGCCAGGATCCTGAAGCTGTTTTGTTACGTGTCAGAGCGCGGGGCTTAGACTCCGACTCATTCCGCATTGTTGAGGTTCCGATTTAAGTCGGAGTTTAAACTCGCGCTCTGGGTGTGCGTTACGTGTGGAAGCACATGGCTAATGAATATGCAATTAGCCATGTGCTTCCACCACTCTCCGGTCTTGCGCCATTACGTGAGTTGCAGAGTTGCAGACAGTGATTAAACACTTTATTTAAATAAACAGGAAGCAAACCCATGAGGGGGCAAACAGTAAATAAACTTTAAACAAACACAAGGAAAAACCAAAACTTAAACAACAGCGTAATTAAATAATGACTTAACAGTACAAAAACATGAAATCAAACTTCACCGTCAGAGCTTAGAAGATCGATTTCAGACTAGGAACAAGACTTCGTCATCGACATTAACTTTTGACAGAGCTTGACAAGGCAAAACATAACTTGGACAATGAACCGGCACGGGACAGCAAACACGAGGGCATTAAATAGAACAGAAAACAAGGACAAACAGGTGCACAAAATCAACTGGAAACGAGGGGACGGGGTCAAGACATGCGACCGGAGAGCACATGGCAAATGTAAGCAAACAGAAGCCATGTTCTTCCACAGAAAAAATGCATGAATCTAGATCTAAACTTAACGCTCTGACACAGAACATTGGGGATGTCAGGATCCTGGCAAGGCGATCTCCAGATACTCAAACAAGAAGCCAGGACCCTAACAATACCAATTCCTTTTTGAGGGAACTCAATGCCGCATCATGGCTATGGGGCATGTGCAAAATACTTCATCAGCTTCTTGTCTTCAGGAAGCCCATTTGCTTCCTGAAGTCTGCATGTTAGTCAGGTCTAAGTGTGAGGGAATAAAGAAGATATTAGCACTAGGAAGCAGCTAGTAATAAGAAAACCAAAAGAGAAAAGAGAGAATATGAGTTCTAAGAAGTGTATTTTGTTTGAGCAGCATGCTAAATCAGCTCTTGAGATTGGCCAGATGAACGGCAGCACATTAAACACTCAAAGTTGGATGACAGATTTTTATCATCCAACAGAGATATTACAGCCTCCACGCCGTAATCTCCTGTTCTTCCTTGATCTTCACATTGAAGTGTCAAATTCATGGAAAAATCAATTTATCTCATGTTTTAATCCCCACTAAAAATAATCATTCCTCAATTATTCCTTTATCCGTTATCTCTTTCCATCTACACTGTCATCGTGGAGAAAACCTGCCTTGCCCTTCAGGCCATGTAGAGTGCAATCTATATGTGGCAGCTGGTCAGGCTGTTGCGTCCCTGCACACTATGGCAGTTTTGCTGACCTGCTTAAAGTCCTGGACCAAGATGTGGGATTAGAAGCAGACATGGCTCAGGAGCTCCGCCGAGCCACAGATCTTGCCCTCTGTGCCAACAAGCAGACGCCCTATGCTATCATCCATTCTATCGCTGCTTTGGAGGCAATGGACAAGTGGCTGTGGCTTACCCTATCAGGCATTCAGGATGGAGATAAGGCATTCCTCTTGGACACTCCGATTGCTCCTCAGGGTCTGTTTGGCAATGCCGTTAGTTCCGTCAGCCAGATATTGTAAGGCTAAGAAGCAATTGGAAGTGTTCAAGGAGCTCCTCCCCCACCAAAGGCCAGGTAGCTGCCACGTCAGGTGGTCCATTTTTCTTTTAAATCCTCTTCCTACAGAGAGCAGCAGAATGCCAGCGTGGCAGTTCAGGATCCCCCACAAAGACCTGGGGGGGTGGTGCTGTGCAACACACACAGGCCTCACAGCCCAAGAGGAAGTTCAATCTGAGGACCGTGCTTTCCTCAGAGGCTGCAAAGAAGAACACCTGCTGCCAGCAGCACTATACTGGGGGCCAGCCCCATGAAGGGGGGTTTCTGTGCATGTCAATATCTCATGTTAGATCCCCTTCGGAACCCTCAGCAGGCGCTTCTTCAGGTGTTTAGGGGGCCAGAAGCACCCATCAGTTTATCCATCCCATCTTTTCTTTTTCATGTTCAGACACCTCCTGCCAGTTCTCTGTTTTAACAGACTGAACAGGTAGAGGATGATACCTTTCTCAGATTTTCTGGCAGTTTAATTGTTTGCCCAGTTTATGGCTGTTGAGTACAGTAGAGAGAGGGTACAGAATTCAGTTTGCCTCCCATCCTCCTCATTTCAATGGCGTCTTGCAGACTATAGTATTAGGAGAGCAGCACCTAGTTAACCCTTTGACGCATACGATCACAGGAGTGTATGTTTACACCGGTGTGATTAAAACGTTCAGTGGTAACGTGATCACCTGCTAAATTCAAATCTTTGTTCAACCCAGGAATGGCGGTAAAAAAGTGAATCTCTCTGTGCTTAACTCTGTTTCACAATTGTTAACATTATTAGTCACGTAATGTTTGTTTCTTGCATTTCAAAATATGTTGCATGATCACAGATATATAAAGATAAATAGAAACACAACAAACAGGAATAAACATATATAAGTTCAATTTTACCTCACATGTATTTGTATAGTGCTTTTCATATACATTACATATCTTCTACATAGCGCTTACATATCTTCTATATACCCTATAATTTTTATTAAATGGAGGCAAAAGCATCTTTCAAACAAAACTTTATTTTATATTTCTTATGTTTTATATTATATTGCACAATCATAGAGGTAATAGGAAAATATATAGTTTATACATAACAGAGACAAACAAACCTTTCAAACATAACGTGCGATTATGTTTTATTCATGTCAACTGCACATTGTGTAAGTAACTATAAATTTTACTTAATTCCTCTCTCAGTTCATCAGCCACTTTTATGTATTTCGGAAGAAGTTGATGAGCATGTTTTAAGTCAAGCAGTGTATCAGGCCAAATCACGGTGCCCATGATAACTTACCAATCATCTAACATGATCATTATAAAAGTTCGCACATATTTAACAATAGGAAAATCTTTCATTTAACAATGCATGTAAAAGTTTTATAAATATTTAGTATGAAATATACATATTTATATATATAAGCTGCAGAACTACTAAGAGAACTACTTTTATAAGGGTAATTTGGGACTCCTGCATGTGTGGAGTCAATCCTTGCAGCTGTGAGCAGCGTTCGGATAGGCCAGCACCTAGTCCTCCAGTCCTCCAGATACAGAGGCTGTTAGGACTCATGGTAGCGGCCACTGTGATTCCATTGGGCCTACTGCATATGAGACATTTTAGTTCTGGCTAAAGAAATACACTCTCTCCACTATCACGCGGTTTACCAGTTTCCCATCTCCACGCTGCTTGCCCAGGGCTTCACCTATACCAGCTCTGCCTACATCGGTCAGGAAGTGACCCCAAGAAGAACCCCAAGAAGTCCCATCGAATCTCTGCCTTGTCTCCTTCCTCTTTCCTGGTGCTACTCTTGGCTGGTCTCCCCAGTTTCCTGCCATACGCCAGCTCCATGCCCACCTCCTTGAATGTTTAGAGTGCAAACATGACAGCTAAATTTTACAATGCCTGAATTTTGGGCTGAATTTTGTGACATCATAGTTCTGCCTAAGAATGCCTTGGAGATTTGGGGGTGGGCTCATATTGCTCGGCTTAGCAAGCAGCAGCAAATGTGACAACTATAGCCACGTCCTAGCAACCAGTTACAGTACCCTAGCAACCATCACATTGACTTCCTTTGAAAAAGGTGAGAGACATCAGGAAATTGTAGAGACAAATGGATGACCTCTTTTGACTGAGACTGGCAAGTAGTTCTTGATTATAATCATAAAAACTGTCCAGCCCTGCCCTAGCAATCATTTGGAGAACCTTAGCAACCAACATGAAGAAGCTGTTTCTCAGCACCAGAACATCATATAGATATGGGGGTTGTCTCTTTTGATTCAGACACACATTAGTTTTACCCTGTTAACTGTCCAGCTACATCCTAGCAACCACTTGCAGTACCCTAGAAACCTTGTAATGCAAAACATACAATTCAAATCACCATTTGTACTGGACTCGTATTTCTGCTTTTCTTCTTTACTCTGTCTGTGGCACTCTGTCACAATTATATTTGTTCATACAAACAAACACTTAAGCTTACACTTAAAACGAGGTTTTGAAGAGCAAAAATAAAAACATTTTAATCAAGTGATCCTAAACTGTTTAGGGTTAGGTTCAAGGTTTAATTACCTGCAGATACTTTCATTCTAAGTACAATTTAACAACACAGATGTACAGTATAGTTATTTTTTCGTATGTAGTTAAAGACACCTAATGTAAAGTGGGAAATGTTTAAAGTATTGAGCACTTAGCACTCAAGCGCCATCGAGCACTTATGTTATGTAAATAATATTAGCTTTTCAAACACTGTCAAGCTGAAATATGTGTTTAAAAGCAAATGCAAATGCTATAGTAGATAAATAATGTTGCTGACTGAATGTTGCCATTACTAATTTGTTTGTGGCATAAATAATATGTATAGTATTGCTAATCTTTAACTGGGGATGCTTGATATGTTTGCTGCTGCAGTGTCTGAGTGAAGCAGTCATCTGTACTGAGCAGCAGATTTGTTTTATTTCATCCCACAGAAATAACGTCACTCAACAATCTCAGACATTACAGCTTAATTCCTCTGTAAATACACATAGAAACCAGCAATTGCTGTAAACTTGAAAGAACCATCTTCTTTTAGTAGATGGTAGTGCACATAGTTTATAGGCTGTGCACTGTGTGAGAGTAAGGAAACTCTAATGATCATTTTACATCTAAATATATCAGAAGTAACTGCACAGCAGCTGTCTTTAGCTTATGTTTATGGTGATTTTGTCAGATTTATAAATCATAATTTTAGCAGAGCAGCAGTTTCTAATTGACTACTGGTTAACATGTAGTTTTAATGGGTCACATACAATCACCCGTACCATTGTCTGACAAAGAAAACAAAAGAATGAACAACAACAGTTGTGAACAACAACAGTTTATTGAGCATTTGGATCTATTAAAGTACAGTATGTGAGCACAGATGAGCAGCCAAACAGATGTAAAGTGACAGAATACAAATATAACACGATAATGTTGTGAATATGCTAATTAGGGAGCTTTAGCTACTTCTTCGACCTCCTGGCTCCTCATCCTTTTTTTGTCCTCATCCCACCTGCAATACCATAATACTCATCTCCAATTACCTGAAGATCTGCTCGATGTGTGCCATTATTTCACCTCCACATGTCTCAATGCACAAGCTCCATCTGTAGGGACAATCTCTTACATCATCTCAACAGTAGAGCAATACAATGGGCTGAATCCATCTGCAAACAAGACGGACAGATCACTCAATCAAGTATTTGGTCTACCACCTGGTGATACCTATATATCGGTGTACAATTGTATAATTTAAAACAAGGAACGTCTTTGGTTCATGATTATACTCTGCATTTTCGCACCCTAGCAGCCTCTATTAGATGGAATGAAACTTCTCACTACTTATCATCAAGGACTCAACTCTCAACTGCAGCTGCAGCTCACCTTCTATGATAATTCCATTGGTCTTGAACAGTTTATACAACTATCTATTCATGTGGCAAACCATATTAAAGGGATTAAAAAAGCCAACGTCAGAGCTCTCCAGAACCCTCAGACGAACCCATGCAAATGGATTTCCATCAGACTACATCCTTTGAGTGGCAAAGGTGACTGACTTAGGGTCTTTGTCTGTACTGCAGTGCTGGAGGGCATGTTATTTCAGCATGCCCAATAAATTCACTTTGTCCCATGGAGTTTTATTATAGCTCCTTCTATACATAGTACTCCACTTACTGCTAAAATTACACCAAATATCTCGTATTGCACTTAGAGCAGCTGCAAACAATTTTGCACAATTTCTACACTTGGAGCAGCTGCAAACAATTTTGGGGAACTTCTGGCGCTAGCTCCAACTCCAAAAATATTGTACCAAGGTCTCTTACCTCTCTTTGATATCGGTCGATACCAAATCATTGTGGTACATAATACATTGGAACCGATACAACTTAATCTGGGGGCTCTCTGTTTAGAATCCATAGAGTTGGATGACCTGGTTCATTCAACACAATCCTACAACTTCATGAAGGTCAAGAAAGATCCTGAAGTGGGGTAAGGACTGTTTTACAAGATGTTTCCCACATCTCCATAAAGTCATCTCCAGGTCTCTGTAAACCATTTCTGTATACTTCACTTCAGTAAAAAGTACTGTAAAAATCTACAGACATCCCCTTATGTTATTCTCACTTGATGTCTTCGGTCCAAAAAAGCTACTCAATTATCACCTCACCGCCTATGGGACTGTACCATCAGTCTGATTCTGGGTGAACCAGTGCCTTGTGGCAGAATCTATCCACTATCCATCCCTATGGAGCAGAAGGCCATGGAGAAGTATATAGAGGAGGCAAGGTTACATAAGACCATCTACCTCCCCTGCTGCTTCAAGTTTATTCTTTGTGGATGAAGACTTCTGGCCCTGCATTGACTACTGAGCACTTAATAAAAATCACAGTAAAGTTCAGTTACCCCCTTCCTCAACATCCATTCATCGTGGAGGCAGATGCCTCAACCACTGGTGCTGGAGTGGTGGTTTAACAGCAGCAGGGTGAGTCTCCCAAACTACGTCCGTATGCCTACTTCTCCCATAAATTAACTTGGCAGAATAGAATTATGACATTGGTAACCAGGAATTACTGGCCATAAAATTGCCCTGGAAGAATGGAGGCATTGGCTACAGGGTGCACAAGAACCTTTCATCGTCCTTATCGATCACAAAAACTTAGAATATATCAAGTCATAACCCCCTCCAAGCCAGATGGTCCTTCTTTTTTGCTTGCTTCAACTATCTCCTATCGACCACATTCTAAAAATACCAACGCTGATGCCTTGTCACATCTTAATGATCTCACGGGTCCTTCAGAGGATCCAGAAGCTGTTCTTCCCCCAACTTTATTTGTTAACCCTTTTCAATAGGCAGAAAACACTTTTCCCTCTAGCGATGCCTCCAAACCCACACAGCAGGGGTGCACACCTAACCTTCAATATGCCCCAAGAAGTCAACACACCAGCCTTATCCAATCTGCTCATTCCTTTGTGGGCACTGGTCACCCTGAGATGCTACCCTCTTGCTCCTAAAAAACTGTTAATGGTGGCCCGATATGGCAAATGACATCAGAAGGTTCATTAAAGAATGCAGAGATGGTGCCATATCCAAAACTCCATGCCATCTTTCATCAGGAAAATTCTTCACTGCCCATTCCCAATAGTCCCTGGTCAAACCTAGAAGTGGACTTTATCACCGACCTATTTTAGTCCAATGGTAATACCTTTATCCTGGGAATTGTTAATAGTCACATTTGCTTCCACTAAAGGTGAAAGCAAATGAGACAATTTGGTAAGGTTTACTTACTGCCATGGAGACTGCAGAGTTGCTCTTCAATCAAGTTTTCAGGTACTATGGTGTCCCTGTGGACATTGTTTCAGATAGAGGGCCTCAACTTATCTTGTGTGGAAGGCATTTTTACTTTGTGTGACCATCAGCCTGTTCTCTGGCTTCCATCCTCAATTCAATAGGCAGACAGAAAGGAAGACTCAAAAAATCAGACCTGGGCCGAGTACACACAGAACTCCTTCCGTTAACCTGCTACTGGCTTGACTCCCTTTTAGTGTGTTTTCGGCTACCAACCACCCAGCGAGAGGGTCTGGGACTCCACTCACCAAAACCTTTAGAGGGCAGGGTAGTTAAGTCTCAAATACATTGACCCCTTTCCTATCATCTGTCAGGTCTCTACAAATTGCAGCTACCCCCCTCAGCTTTCTGTTCCCATAGAGCCTGGTCTAGAAGAGGAACCCCCCACTTATCCTAGAGGACGGAGTTTTTTTGTAAATTGGGAGGGTTATAGCCCAGAGGAGCATTTATGGATACCCAGAGAGGATACCAGGCTCTCCCACCAACCAATCACCTGTCACCAATCACACTGACTCGACACTCAACCAATCTCTATTCAGCAACCAGCCCTGCTCACCCATAGACCAATCACAACTCACCCACTCGATACTAACCTGAATACTAGCCCACCACATCTGTTTACTAATCAAGCCATCAAGCCTTCGCTCCTTTGTTATTGGATTACCCTCCTTTGCGTTAATCTTTTTTGTCTCCTGTCTCCTCGTCCTCTTTATCCTCATCCCACCTGCAGTACCATAATACTCACCTCCAATTACCTGAAGATCTTCTCAGTGTGGGCCACCATTTCACCTCCGCGTTTGTCACAAGCTTCATTTGTAAGGACAATCTATTCACTCCATCTACCAGAGAATTGAACTATAAGCATTTTTATCATCACTCACCTGTTTATATCTGTGCTTGTGTCAATAAACTTGTTCACTGTTTTATACATCATCTAATTTTGGTATGTAGAGGATTTACATTTAAGACTCGTACACCAGTTATGATGAATTAAGACAAGGAAGCAGAGGTGATGCCAATTTAGAAGAAAATTTAATGAAGAAAAATAGATAGTATAGTTTTGGCAAAACAGGTAGTTTTGCCAACAGAAGTCAACTTCACCACACGCGAGGAGTTCAAAGGCCAACCTGCTGTTACATTAAAATCAGTAGCATTTATGCTAACAGAGTCAACTAAAATACGTCATTTGCTTACGCAAATATTCAATTTTGATTGGTCAGGTTATAGATAGTCTGTAACAATCTCTTAAAAACCCCAAAACATTTTTGTATCAGCATTCTTACGACATATAATGTTTTTCCATGTTTCATAGATCTTCACATATGACAGCAGCAAGTCCAGAAACAGCTTGAAAAAGTTATAGGTCACTGCCTTTATGTGCTTCTTCATGCTTTTCCTGATCCATCCTGTAACACACACACACACACACACTGCTCCTCAAGGCCGAGTTGTCTAGTTCTCTCATTCAGACAGGAAAATGTTCTCATGATGATAAGACCTTCTTTTATAAGTTTTATTACTGTGCCAAATGTAATAAAAACTTTGGCTATAATAAATGCTTTTATTCCAATTTAATTCACTAGTGTCCCAACATGTTTCATACCAGCAGGGACACCTGTCTTATACTACTTCTTACTGAAATGCCATCTCAGAAAGAAAATATCCTCCTAAGAATACTTGGAACTAAGATAACTTTTCCAGTTATTCTAGTAACACTCTTAATACGTTGTTAAATGTCTAAACTATAATAAAATTGAACCAGGTTAAATAATGATTGGATTGAAGAAACGGGAGCCACCTGAGCTAATTTCAAGTGTTGTTGCAAAGGGTAAATTTGAAACTTATGTCAATGTGATATTTCAGTTTTTTCTTTTTAATACATTTACAAACGTTTCTAAAATTCTGTTTTCACAATATGGTACTGATAGTAGATTTATAAGAAAAATGAATTTAAATGATTGTAGTATCAGGCTGCAACATAAAATTAATTAGAATGAAGGGGGTCTGAATAATTCCTGAATGCACTGTATGTGCTACATGTTTGTGTCTGTCATTTTGTTCCTGTGAAGGGGGTTTTACACATTTGTGACTATTTGTCTGCAATTTCAAATTCAGAAGACAAGTGTGAGATTATTGTCCACAAGTGCAAATCTCAACATTCAACTTTACATTTTTCTTATTGTACAAGTACAAAGATTTATTTATATGTATTGTACATGTTTTAAAATTCAAATCCATGAGCTCTCAAGAATTGCAGAATTGCATTCATTTCTGATTTCTATCAGACATCTGAACACCTCTTGTAGGAAGTGTTCATTTAGGAGCTGGCTCTCCTTAGGGGCCAGACCCACAGTTTCCAAATCTCTGTCCGGGGGAGAAAGATTGACCCTTGAGCCTGAGGATCCCTCTGGACGGACAGCTGTCAAGGGACTCCATCCAGGAGATATATTAGGTTTGAGAACCAGATTGGGGTTGGCCAGAAAGGCATTAGCAATAGCAGACAAACTCGATCCTGGCTATGACTCCTGGGAGAAAGGCTATCAGGGGAAAGGCGTACAGACGTAGCCTTGGACACATCAGTACCATGGCATCCAGCCCCAATGGAGCTGGATGTGTGAGTCCTAGTTGTCGTAGTTGTGGTTCTTGAAATCAGGATCTAGACTCATGCTCTGGGTCTTTGTCATCTGTTATGTCAGGGTCCTGGCTTCTGGGCTTGAGATTCTTGGCTTCTGGTCTTGAGATTCTTCCTGAATTCTCTTGCCAGGATCATGACATTCCCTGTGTTTTGTGTCAGAACATGATGTCTGGATCCTGACTCAATCCTAGTTGTGGTTCTTGTTTCTTGGAGTCCGGATCTAGACTCATGCGTTGGGTCTTTATCATCTGTGGAAGCACATGGCCTTTGTTTGTTTACATTTGCCATGTGCTCTCCGGTTGCGTGTCTCCTTCCTCGCCCCCTTGTTTTCTCGTTAATCCTGTTTTCAGTTGATTCCCCTCACCTGTTTGCCCTTTTTACCTGCCTTAGTTTATTTCCTATTTAATGCCCTTCTGTTTGCTGTCCTGTGCCGTTTGTCCTGTTTGCCGGTAATGTCTTTTGTTTTTATTGCATTTTGTTGTGTTCCTGGATTCCTGTGTTTCTGTTTCCTGTTTTTGGCAGTGATGGAAAGAGTACTAAAAATGTATACTCAATTACAAGTACTGTTACATTGCTGAAATTATACTCAATTACAAGTAAAAGTACTGGTGTATAAAAGTACTTAAGTAAAAGTACAAATTACTCTTCATAAAAACTAATAAGAGTACTAATTAGTTTTTAGCTGGTGGTATTTATTAAATTATCCATAATTGCTGAATCAGACAAGATCCAGACAATAAAACACATTTTACAAAACACATTTAAAGGTACTATAAACACTTTTGAAACTTTGTAAACAGCATTAACTGAACTGTCAGGTGTGGTTTATATACGAATCACAGAACAACACCCCTAAACATATATATATACAAAAAATAAAAATAAATAAAACAACGTCACAAAAATGAAGTTGTAAGTCTTCTTACCATTATGTGTTTTATAATAAAAACACTTTTGTATTTTTTGAATTATACAAATTAAATGATTAATTAAAAGGTTATTCAGCCTATATATATTTTCCATTCATTACATAACACTTACAATAAGGAAAAAACACTATGCCTTACTAATATATATTTAAGATATTAAAACAAGTACACAGTAAGCAATGAAATAAGAACAAATAAACAAATTAGGAATTAATTAATACAGTCTGTATT